>JXSR01S057635.1:1400-21819 GCA_000969725.1 Ophiothrix spiculata | reverse complement strand
CCCCTCCACCTTATGTGCACTAACAGAAGTGCGGGGTACCTTATGCAGTTAAGTATTAAAGTATACGTGCATATAGAATGTTTTATTTTCTTTGACCTTCTCAGCCTGGTAAAAGAAAAGGGAACATCGGTGTTTCTGCATCGAAATACCAACCAACAAACAAACCAAAGAAAACGAGGAAAATTGAAGGTTTGACAAATAAATATGTCCCATGGCGCCAGGCGCCAAGATGCTGCAGATATCGGCTTCCACTTCTTGTTACTCATTGTAGATGATATCAGATATGCTACAATGAGCAACACATGAGAGCCAACAACTGCTAATTTTTGCTAATAGAAGCTAAAAACAAATACATTTCTATATTGACAAGTTTTTAAGCAGGATGTAAGGATCAAACTGGTTTGAAGAACTTTGAAATACTTATCAAGTCAATAAATAAAAACTTCATATTATCTAAAATGACATTGATTACATGATTAACACAAGTATTTAAAGTTAAATTTTTACTAAGTTGAAACGTACTGCGCGCAGAAAAAAATCAAGATGTGAGACTGTTTTAACTTGTTGCACCGGTAAAATACATAGACAGGAGATACAATACTGTACAGTATATAACGCCTTATGTAGTGGTGTCGTTAGACTTGGAGCTGAGCTTGGAATATTCAAGTCTGTTTGAGTGCAGAAGTGAGAATCCGCACAATTTGTTACTTTACGCAATAAAACGGTCAATCTAAACGGAACGCAAAGATGAGTCCGTTTTTTAAAAACACATGCACTTGTTCTTTGCAAATCGGTGATGCTGCATGGTTGGGGACTCTGATTCATTTTGACTTCAAATTGATGAGACTGTTGGTGTGCCAAAAAATATATGAAAATCATCAATTTAATTCATCTACAGACATGTAAAAATCATTGGTGGGTAATATGCAATCGGTAAAAGACCCAAATACCCCAAGGTATATCCCATGCCGAGATAAAAAAAAAAAAACAAGATGGCGCCGCATCAGGTATCTTGTCTTTCTTAATCTATTTAGCCGGGACAATGATTTGTATGTATTTCAGTTTTGTTGTTTCTTCATTTTTCAAAGTAAAAATTCAAGAATCTTTAACTTGCAGATATTTGCTTGATACATCCAAGATACTTTGGTAAAACTCTGTTTTAGGTACATTTGGCTATTAAGATCTTTTATATTTTCTTTTTTTTTCTTATATTCCAGGTCATTTTATAAAGACAGCATCATCTCCGATTGATGAATACTTGATGAAATCTCATCTCAAAAGTTGTTTCTGCTCTTGGTTTAAGGTAAGATGTTACAAAGTGTGTACAAAATGATTAGGATTAAAAGCAAACTCTTTTCAAAAGCCGTAACTTATTTTTGAAAATTTAAAATATACACCTTTTTTTATTGTCATTGTAGTGAATCCGTCCTAGTCAATTCGGGTAAGTCGTATAGACAACAGTAATTTGCAGCACAAGGAACGCCATCTTTAAAGACATACTCATAATAATATTTTTTTTCCAATTATAAGCATCTTTGTATTCAATATTATTTTAACTTACATCTTGTTTCTTTTTAAATGTAAAAATCATTTCAATCTGTTTGGTTAGGTACTATTCCTTGGTGGCCTTCTCTAAAGAATGCGATTTACTCATTAAGCGGGTTGGTTGAAAACACACAAAAAGGGTGGATACTCTGTTTGCAGCGGTGATAGGAATATGGCAATTCAAAGCAAAAATAGCACCTCATTTTTCAATGAATCAGAAAATATGATTTCCCAATATCTGAAAAGTAAAAGTATTATTGAAACAATGGAAAGATTCATTTAGCATTTAAAGAAGTCAAAAATCCTCATCACACGAGAGGTCTACCCTAAACATGTCAGAAAATATAAAGCTTATTGTATCAGACGGACCTGCAATGAAAGAGGTTTTGGACATTAAAAAACATCTAGAAGCCGAGATAACATTCAGTAGACTCCTAGGCAACATTAAGGAGAAACAACATGCCAATCAGAAAATAAGTATTTGTAAAGATGACAACTGTAAGTATATACATACTTCAGCTGTAAATTGCTATAGAATTATTACGTTTTTTTTTAACTGGGAAATGTGTCCAAACTCCTATTGAGCTACAAATACTCACTTTTAGAAAACGTATGCATGGATTTTCTTCATTTTTGCACCAGAGCAAGTAAAAACATCAAATATTGTTGTCAAAAACTAACATTGTCTGGGTTATTTAGGTTTTGAATAACGCTACGTTAAAGGTTTGATAACTTCATTCTAGGTCACACTGTATTTCCATGATTGAGAGTAAAAATAGTCAAGACATGAGTGCCCCTGGCCATTAAGAGATTTTGTCACACAAAATGTGAGAACATTTATCCAGCTGAAATGCTTTCTTCGACCTAACTATATTTGTGCTCAAATATTGTATCTGCTTGCTGAATGAGAGAATTCAATTACTTGGACAGATAATGGCAAATTGAAAACCGTGAATTGATAAAATCTTAATAAATCTTAAGGTATTTTTGTTACGGTCCCTTTTCACGTGTGACATGGAGGAAGTATGATACGTTATACAAATTAATTAATTTTAAATCAACTAGCCAATTGTCTATGCAGGGACTATTAGGGACAACTTAAAGTTTTTGATAAATCTTCATTGTAAATAATAAAGGCAGATGATGATATAACTCATAAAACTAATAATAAGAAAACATGAACATGAGTTTCAAAGTGTCAAAATGTTCAAGGTTAAAGCAATACTATAAAGTGTTAAAAAAGAAGCGCGCCCTGTCATCCATGACTTTAGATTTTTTTTTAGCTTATTGGGTTTGTTTTCAGCAGATATTAATACCCTCCAAATGATTTGATTTGACTTAAATGTGCTTACTTTTTTAGTTATGACCTTTTGTTGAATTAATTTCGGGATCCCGAATTTAATTCCACATGTATTTGTACAGGAAAGCATGCATGTGCATGTTATCCATTTTTCGGTGGCAAAACAATTGTTTGACAAAATACACTTGAAAACGGTTTCAGATAGTCAAATTCCTTCATTTTATGCTGCTTTTACTATAAAATATTTTTGGACCAAAATCTTATAGTATTGCTTTAACAACCCCATTAAGAATTTTTGCCACACCACACAAAATGTGATAACATTTATCCAGCGGGAATACTTTCATCGTACTTTTTTATTATGTTATGGTCTGGTGAATGAGAAAATGCAATAACTGGAACAGACAGTGGCAAATTGAAAACCGTGAATTGATAAAGCCTTAATTAATCTCGTTCGTTGATACCACAGAGTAATGGTTGAAACCCTCAGTGTTTAAAGATGTAAACTATGTAAACTAAAGCAGGTTCAAACATTCCATCTGATTTTGATATATCCGGACATTATCTCGAAACACTTAATATTTCATATCATATATTCCGATTATTTAGATTGAACAAATTATTTAAATTGAAGAACAAATGTAATGTATTGTCATATTTGCTGCGGTAATTTTTCCTTTAATCGTTTTTTCGACCGCCATTTTGAAATGAGACTACCAAATTTTAATTTGTGTAGACAAAATTTACACTTTCCACCAATTATCTCCCAATTTCAGGGGAAAATTTGGCTAGAAACATGGTTTTGACTACTTTTTATACATTCTGTAAAACAACATATGCATTATGCAATACTGACCAAAGTTCGTGGGTTTTAACAAATTTTGAATACATAAAGGACTTTTTGGGTAGTTCCGGTGTGGATTCATTTTAGTCTTTCAAGCTCAAGGTAGACCTATCAATAAGAAAGTACACTCAGGTCAGTTTTGCATTCAGGTATTCAATTGCCTAATAGGACTTTAATTGTGTTTCCGTAATCATTACAGGTGGACGGTTACGTGAAATTGTGATTTTACGGAGAAAGGATTTGGTTAAATGTCTAACAATCACATAATTTACGAGAAATTGTCCGTTATTTTACGGCTTTCCATAAACTTCCCTGGGAAATATTCTATACAGGGCATTTACAAAAATTCCTGTTCTCCATAAAAAGCACAGTTCCCGTAATTTCCCTCTGTAATCTAAGATTACGAAGTCGGCCCAATTACATCTTGTAGTTGCCTGCTCCGCAGATGATGATAAAATTCAAGAAATTTCGATTCCTTATTTACTTTATCAAGAATCATAAGTCATTGTATATCAAATTTCAAACACGACCTGGTATTAATATCCTATATGTTTTAAAAGACTTACAGTGATCTCACTTAGGATTAATATATTGTAATAAAGGCACCGTTCAAAAATGACATAAGAATTCACGCAAAGTACACTTCATCTAATATGACATTTCTCATTTCCATGGCGTGTTGTGTTACTCTAATGTATAATTAATAGTGTCTATATCACATGGAACGCTAGCATATCTAAATAGTATGTCTAGGAAATAAGCAAAGGCACGTTGAAGCAATGATGACGCAAGGTTTTAAGTTTGCCTTAACATTGAGCTACATGGTTGTATTTATTTAATCACATTATATTGAATTCACTGAATTTAAGTGTAATGGATTTTATTTTTCTGTAAATTGTGTTTGTGACAAAGCCAGATAGTAACTTATACTTTAGTTTTCGACATCTTTAACGACGTCTTGATCACAAAGGGCGTTGTGTATTGCTCTTCCCGCTTGTGTTGTCCTAGAGGTCGAAGTTGTTTTGTTCAGCAGCGGATCGTATACGTGATCAAGAGAATACGACCCTATATCTCAGTTGAAAGTTTTGTCCCCTCGCCTCACCAGATTGCTCCTGTTAATCCACGAGTGAACTTTTATTAGCAAATTGTTCCTCGTCTCTTTGATAAAAATAAGGGTCAGTTTATACTTCTTATAGAAGCCTTACATGCTTTATCGATTTATACTAAACAAATGATTTGGATTGATAACCTTTCCCGTAAAAATGGCGTATTCAACAGTAATTAACCTACTGATAATAGTGCATTTTTATTTATGGGACAATATAAAGTGTTTAGTAATGGCAACACTTCTATTGAATGCATTTGAGCAATCCGCCATATTCACGGTATTACAAGTCACGCAGGGCTTCGGAGCTACTAAATATTTGGTGCAACAAGTCTTTGTTATCATATAATCCGATATAAAAGTCCAATGTATTTTCTAATAAAAACGTAGGATAAGTTATGAAAAATCAATACACTCACTTGTTCTTTATTTGATGTCAACTGTTTGGTGATTTACAACACCAAGCATCCGTAATTGATTAGAAGAGAAGATGCATTGGAACTAATGTAAAAACAAAGTCAACTTACCCTGATTTCCATGAAAGAGGCAAAGAAAAAAGTTGCTTATAAAACGTTCACTCGTGCCGTGAGAAAATCAGAGGATTACATGGAATTGTATAATGTGTCCAATATAGCTATATTACTGATAGATTTTTGTCTTTGAGACATCATAGAAATAACATGAATAGTACTATGAATAAAATGAATACATGAAATTGGGAGATGACAAACCTTAAACAAGTTGTGTATAAACACTGAAAAGCTAGAAAATTGAAAAGTATATATTCCAGACATAACAAACCCAAAAGGCAAAATTTCAGTTTTTATTGACATAACACAGGAAGTAATTCAATGTATATTGTGAATAAACGGCTTTTCATGACAATCATGGCTTTAGGGCTGCTGTCAAGATGTAGCACGTATCTTTATTGTTGATTTCAATGTTTATACACGGAAGCCATATAAACACGAAGTCCTCGAAGTCGCCAAAACGACGTCAAAATACTTAGTCTTAGTAAAAATGCTCTTGAATATACGGTTAAAGCTAAACTTGGCGTATTTACTGATCAATTTTTATTTAGATACTAATTAATACTACTATACAAAAACGAATAAAATGTCAAGTTAAGTATGCAAAACCTATGCAGCTTTTATAACAATATCCTTGAAAAAAACCGTATCGATAAGTTGAATTAAAACTAACCTAAATAAAAAATACAGAAACATGTAGATATACTGTACGATCCTAATAAAAGTTATGAAGAAAAGGAATAGGCCATGCAAAATAGTTCTTTGTATGAAAGTAAATCAAATTTCTCTTTTTCAAACAATGTTTATTGTCAATAAGTTAGAACAGTATCGTTTGCGGTCAAAACGGTCCCAATTTTCCTATAAATAACCTTTAATTTGGTTTGTTTATAAAATCATCTAGATTTTGTTGATTGTGACAAACACTTGAACATCAATCCTAAAAGCAGTAATAGCATCTTTCACTAACTTTCCCATGGGCACTCCAAGTGACGCGCCATTAGACTTCCAAAGGGTTGAAGAGGTGTTTTCTCAAAATATATTGACTCAGTGCTTGAGGGAAAAAATACTTAATCCGGTCGGTACGCTTCTCAATGTGAAAAAAATTGTAGGTTTTCACATGCCCAAACCATTGCAACTGCTTAAGTTTTACAATTGTCAACATATCTTCTTATAACATCAGCGCCCTTATCTGCTTAATAGAGGTGTGAGATGTGTAGTGTACCTGAAATAGTCTGCGCATGGAGTTCATCTCAAAAGCGTTGATGCGCTTTTCCATTTCAGCATTCAATGTCCAGGTTTCGTACTTATATAGGAAGACTGACATAACTAGTGCTTCAATCCGTCGCATTCTTATTGTCATATATATGTTTTTATCTCTCCATATTGGCTTCAGATTTGCAAGTGAAGATTTGGATCTTAATTTCTTGCTCTGATTTTGCATCATCTATGATGGTGGCACAAAGGTTTTTGAATGCATTAACAGTTTTAAGCTTCTCACCATTAATTCTTACTTCCAAAAATGAATTCGGGTTGCTAAAAAACAAAACTAATACATTTCTAACTAGTTGACCCCATTTTATTTTCGGAATGGCAAAGCTTATTTCATTTTTGGACTAGTGAACCTTATTTCATTTTCGTACTAGCGAAAATTATTTCATTTTCGAACATTTTTTTCATTTCCGGACTTGCAAACAGTCATATGCAAAGTCAGATGACGAATTTTACCTGTAATGCATCGGTAAGACATGCAGACTGAATCCTCGTCCACCTTAGCTAATTTATGCTACATTGTCGCTATAGGTGGAGGGTTACTTAATTATAACGCCATAAAGCACTTCTGGTCGAAAATTTAGCCGAAATCTGAGTTTTGGCCAAAATTGTGTGAAGCTCTAAATATCGGATTTTCATCGATTTTTTTTTTCTTGCTAAGAAAATAAAGGAAAGGGTAGTTCTAACATGTCTTCTAAGTTTAAGCTTCTTAGCATGTAGATAGGTTTCGAAATGGCGACTTTTCTATGAGGGGGTTAGTTACCACCCCTCTACCCATGGACTTTGACGGCTTACCCTACCCCTACTAGGTGGTACCCCGAATTGTTTATCAAAATTACCGCAAAGGATGTAAAAGCAATTACTTAGATGCCCGGGGTCACTTTGTTTTGCATTTTGGGGCAATCGGTGACCACATTCCATCCTCTATTAGGTGGATGAGGGTTATCCGTTGCTGGCGCATTGTATTTTGACTTATTGCAAAATCTGAGAATTATTATAGCAGTAAGGCATTTCAATGTTTTCAATCTTTCATCTTGTTAAAAAGATTTAAAAGGCATTGAGTATACTGAAAAGCTGAGCAAGTTCCAAATAAATATATCAGTGTGTAGTAACATACTAGTATAACACTGAAAGTGTTTTGTTTTTTTGATAAAGGATTTCAATGCATAAAGGAACGACTTTCCTAAAAATCATGGCCTTAGGATAGCTGTCAAGATGTTGTAACTCGTGTCTTTATTGTTGATCACTATGTTTATACACGGAAGTCAAACACCAATTCGCCAATTCGCCAACACGACGTCAAAATACTTGTCTTGGTCAAATATGCTCTTGTCCATTGGGTTAAAGGTACAATTGGCATTTTTTTAACAATGTTGACATTAACTATATAAATTTGTCTGTATAAATAGTACTAAAATTACAAAATCACCCATTGGACAAAAAAGAATGATAAATTGAATGAAAACTAGTATACCGGAGTTAAAAGAAAAATGCATAAAAATGCAGTCTTATTACAACCATGAGAACAGCACGAGGCATTTTCTTAAATCACATATTACTTAAATTAGTCCATTTCAAACTATGTCAATAAATTGTTGCATGTAAGTACATTATATTGATTGTTGTCAAACTCAGCACTTTAACAGGTTTTGTTTAGATTCTTTTTTCTAGAATTTGATAATTGTGGCCAAACACTTGAACATCCATAAGGATGTCGTAGCATTTTCCGCTGACTTTCCCACGGGCACACTTCAAACGATGTTGAACAGTCAACTGTGTCATCACTTGAATGCACTCTCATTATTTTGGCTGATTTATTTTCATCTTGCGTCGTAACTTCTATTCATGAACAAAAAATAATGGAAAATTAAATGAAAAACTATTATAGAGGCCTTGCATGCTTTTATCGATTGATACCAAACAAAGGATTTGGACTTATGACCTTTCCCGTAAATATGGCGTACCGCAGTCCATTCAACAAAATACTGTAATTAACTAACTGATGATGGTGCATTTTTATTGATGGGATAATATATGACCTTCCAGCCCGTATGAGCAGTAAATGCCAGAAACTCAATTTTGCGCTACAGGTGAAAATACATGTCAAGGTCATAATTTGCCGAAATTGATTTATTTGATAGATTCACAATTCTAGTGCCTACTACTAAATATCAGCAAAGTTTCATTTCAAGAAAATTATAGGAAATGTGAAATACATTGGCATATTCTTAAGACGATCAACAAAAAATATAGGGCTTACTAATCTTTGAACGCGTTTATCTCAGTTATACGTTTTTTTCCATGACAACCTTTGACGGACCATAACTTGACTTCTGGAAATCGTGTAAAGTTCATTAAGGTGTCATTTTAATCCTTACAGCATGGTCTTTGCAAATAATTAAAAAAGTGAAAATGACAAGAGCTGGCATTTACTGCTGTTTTCGGCTGGACGGTCACATATGGTAATGGTCACACTTCTATTGAATGCATTTGAGCAATACGCCATATTCACGGTATTCTACGTCACATGCAGGGCCTCTATACTAATTTTTGAGGTGGGGCCCATTTGCGTTACAACTCCATCCATACCTAACTCCTTTCTGGTAATCGTTGATTAGAGTTAATAAATACCTTGGTTAAATAGCTTTAACGGGTCATTAAGCTTAATTAATCACTTCATTTGGGTTCTATTCTTAATTTCTTGAAAGTCAAATACATTATCTTAAAAATCGTACCAAAATTATGACATTTCATTTGATTGTTGAAAAGATATTACAAAAATTGATGCATAAATCACTCTCCATGTAACAAATCCACCTTTTATGGGTGCCCACATTAAAAAGCATGACCAGGGCCCTATTTCATAAAAGTTAGAATCAACCTAAGTCATGAAACTTAGGATGAATTCTTCATTTGAAATCTGGATAGAATTTTAAATTTCAAGTTTATTTTAATGTTATTATTACTATTATCTTCTACTTCATAAAGGAGTTTAAAATAAAGCCTTTTTTAAAATTTCTTTTCATATTACAAAAGATAGAATGAATCCTAGAGTCGTGCTGTTGACGAGAAATAAAACCTTGATTTAGTTAAACACCTTTCTAGAATACGGGCCTAAAGCGAAAACATACTCGGCCTCCAAACACATTTTTCGAAAAAGTCAAAAGAAAAATACACAATTGAATCACATAATTAATGGCCCTTGAAATTGTTATGTTTGGCATGAAGTTTATGTCGAACCATCGTTTCCTTTTCAACGAGGGCAATCAAAACAGTTGTCTATTTTCATGTTCTATCTCCGCTGTTTGATCACCATTAGATTATAGCCATTTATAGCCGAAGGCACATTATTGATGGCTCTATTTCTAGTAATCAATTTTCAAGGTTTGAACCTTAGTTTTTATATTGTATCAAGGATAAGATAAAGGAGACCAAAAACAATTTTTATTCATGTTAAATTAACACACCATATATGTAATTTATGCAATATGCATATTGCTAATTTAAAACAAAAATGAATAGGGCCACCAATAATGAAATCTCAAAAATATGGGCAAAAATGATGTATTTTATCTAATATTAGCATTTTTTCAGATAAAATGTGAAATCAAATTATGGAAACAAATGTCACAGTCCAACACCCAATTCCAGAACTAATTTCAACACTTTTAATGGCCTGCATTTATTGTAACAGTGTATTTTGTCAAACAATTAATTAATAAACCAATAAAACAGCGGTGAGCATGGTAGAAGCACACTAAGTAGAATCATAACAACAAAAGCAATACGCTCCTACTAAAACCAATGAAGATATATACCATCACATTCTAAATCTACCAGGATATCTCACAAAGTTAAACTTCGAGGTCCATATGTTCAAAAGAGGTTTCAGGTTTAAAGTTAGACCTGGTTTAACTAAAATTTTGTTTCACATTTGAACACTTTTTATTTGACTAGGTAGGTGATTAGTACTATCATTTGTGTGCTGATGGTATGATTTATGGATGAATCTTTTGAAAGTTGTTGCAGTTCAAAAATGCTACCAAAGGTCCGTTGACGGCAGTAGTAATTTTGACGTAGACCCGGTCTAACTTTGGCCCTGGTCTAACTCTTAAACCTGTTTTGAACATATGGACTTAACTTGCACACTTTCATGAGAGGTCGCATCAAGAAAGTATAACAAACTGAGCTATTTTAATTTGTTTTAGGTGATTAATTGTATAAGTAGTAAACTACGGTAGTAGATTAAAATATTTTTAGAAGATACACTTTTCCGGTGAGAGTATAATATTCAAAATACCGTTTACCCCATTTGAGCAATAGCCATATAAAGTAAATAGAGTAAACAGAATAGAAGCGTTCAAACCCAATTTACAGAGAATCCCTGGAGAACCACTGGTAGCTGAATGATTATAACCGATAAATTTTCAACAAAACCTACAGAGTTAAAGAGGATCCCGGCAGCAAAGCGATAATTTTGCTCTCATTTCTAGATTCTTTGTGTTGTAAGGCATCGTAAACAAGACAAAAGCATTGAATTTAGAAACTTTACTCTAATTGCTCTTTGGTTCAAAAGTTACGTTATGCCGTTGCTTTCCTGTACAAATGCTCCTCCTGGTGGCGCTGCATACAATGTATACCTGGCAAGCGATAAACCGAACATTTCAAGGGTTTTGCAGCAGTATACTTTTCATAGTATCCACTACATCTCAAGAAAACAATTAAAAAGTGTAGCCTGTTCAAGTTTGTCGTAAGTTATCTCATTAACGGACAAAGGATTTTGTTTACAAATCCCTTACAAATAGTTTACAAATTGTATATAAATGACAAAAGAAGTATCGAATTAATCTTACCGCACAAACGAGGCCTGTCAATCAAAGTATAGGATAGGCTACTGTCTTTGACTAAAGCAAAAACGTCTGGCGGTTTTAGTTGTGCTTTTTATCGTGTAAATACAAACAGATTGTTACGGATTGCAATTTCTCAAGTGGGGATTATCTATACTTATTGACTCCAGTGAATAGAATAAGTAATGGGTTAACACAATATTTTACTACGGATTACAAAATGCATTGTTATGCACGGACAGAACATTTCAACTCAATAACTGTTATACTACAGAAAAAATCTAGACTACTGGCTGAAATTTACTTCTACAACAACATAATTATTTGAATAGCTCCAGGCTATATTTTACAGTGATAATGTAATTCAAACACGGTTTTTTTGTTGGAGAAAAAGTGAGGTAAAGTAATAGGCGTAAACAGGTCAGAAGCATTCAATTCCAATTTAAAGAGACTTTCTAGAGAACCATAGTAAGCTAGATAAACAGTCGACCTGGCAATTGGCACATTTTTTAACAACAACTAAAATATACAAACATCCAGGGGGAGCGGGTTGGCGCAGCGGTAGTTTCCTCGCCTTGCACCAATGAGGTCCCGGGTTCGAGCCCCGTGCCCGGCGCTTTATGTGCATTTGGTTTTCAGTCCATACTCGCTTCCGCAGGTTTTTCTCCGGGTCCTTCCTGTACTAAAACTGAATATTAAAGAAAGATCTAGGACCCCAATGGAAATAAGCTTCATTAGAGGCTTTCTTGGGTTATCCTTGGCTATCAGCCTAAAGAACTCTTTCTTTTCTTTCCCCATGCTGTACTAGGGTGATTCCAAAGTAACGTTTGTGACCGAAAAATTGGAAAATTTCACTTTTAAATGGCCACAGAACCTAGCATAAACATTATATCAACGAGTTTGTTGTTGATAATGGTGCTCACTGGTGGGATCAAGACATGTAGGTGTTTAAAGATTAAAATAATTTCCAAAATACTTAATAAAGTTTATGTAACGTTCGGTAACGTTTGTTACCTCGCACGGAAATGGTTTTTTGCTCCAAATGACTTCAAAGAAAAATTTCTCCGACATGTTAGCGAATTTTTTATTGCGCTTTTCACAGATGATTTGTAACATATTTACAAATAGTTCATAAAAGTGGTAGGAAATTCTATCGTCAGGATTTCTTTAAATGCATTGTTTTGTTTGGTAACGTCTGGTAACGTTTGTGACATTTTTGAATGAAAACATGTGCTCATTCATGCACGGTTAGAAAAAAATCAAAATTTCTGATTAGAAAATACTTTTCACATACCGAGTAACAAACGTATGACTGAAAAAACTGCTCATATGGTCGAATAAAAAAGCTGATTTTATGCTTGAAATCGAAAAATGTTTAGTTTTTACTGGAATGAGCCTGTAAGTAGTTAATGATAAGAAAGAACGTTAAAACACCGTTTCACATGACCTCAGTAAAATATAACAAAATAAACAACCATTAACCCTCGTCTAACCAAGCCTTTTTTAAACACGTCTAATCAAGGAGGGGGGGGGGGGGGGTTGGAACGGAACCCCCTATGAACTTGGTTTTGCTATCAATAGATATATGGTCCTCCCCTATACAACGATACCAAGATCACAAAAATAGGCAAAGGCGTTACGTAATTATGACGTCATAATGGTGTTTGACATGCCGTATCAGTATAACGAAATAATGTTGGCTTGGCTGAAAAAAATTCTCAGGGTAAGAGGATCCAGTAAAGTAATAATCTTCCTTTCATATCTACATTCTTTATGTTGTAAGGGTCGTTAACAGGAAAAAAGCATTGAAATTCAGGAGAAACTTTTCTTTAATTGGTCCTTGGTTTGGAAGTCAAGTTAAGCCGATGCTCGCCTGTGCACATGCTCCTCTTTTGGACGCTGCATACAGTGTCTACATGTACCTGGTGAATGATAAAACAAACATCTCAAGGGAACCGCTAGTTGCTAGTTAACACCATATTTTAAAGCAGTAACTTAAAGTGTCACAACTGAACAATTAAAGATGTAGGTTCCTATTTTACAATGTGTACAATTTACTTCAACTGATTGACCTTGACCTCTGATATGCATTGTGCAAGGTTTCAACCTTACCTTGTGCCTTGTTTTCTCTTGAGAGGTAAAAAAAAGTATGCAACCCTGTGGATGAGGCTGTTATGTAAATACAAAGGAAAGGGAAAATAGGTATACCAATTAATTTTACATTTTGTGCTATATCTCCGAACTATAAAGAATTTGGAGGTGAAAGTTTGGATTCATAATCAGAAAAACATGGGCTTTCATAAAGGCATAAACAAATATACTAATTCCAGTTGAGCCGTGGGGGATGAGAATGTGATCGGAACCTACAACTTTAAGTGTTATACTTACAGTATACTAGAGAAAAATATTCTTGATTACTTGCTGAAAATTGCTACTATATACAAAGAAAAAAATGGCTTATACCGATAGGCTATATTGTACCGGTTATAACTAATTTGGATCCAAAATCAAGTAACATACACCTGATCAACTATAAAATACACATCAAAATACTGTACACGATTTGACCATATATGCATAAATAAATGAACTTAATGTTCAACAGGGTAAACAGTTTTTCCCAAAGCGGTACTGTCAAACAGTTTTCCAACCATTATATAAACATTTATCAAACTCAGAGTTAAACAATGTCAGAAACAAAGCAATTTCAAATATAGATATAGAAATCGTGTACTTGCAATGAATTTTCTCTGATATAAAAAAAAAATCTGTCATGTATTGAGAAAATGCTTTCCATTATTTTGTCAATTCAATAGAATGATCCGTCCATTACACGTTACTTGCCTTAAACTTTTGTACCACTGATTTTGACATTTCACTGGTAATAAATCATCCAATATTTAGCCCACCCACTACTATGTGGTCTACCTGAGGGTTGTGAAGGACACCATTACACCCTCAAGGCATATTCCCCACCTTCAAGGCATGAAAAATGGTCACTTAGTGGGTTGTTGACTAAATATTGGATGATTTATTACCGGTGATATGTCAAAATCAACGGTACAAAAGTTTAAGGCATGTAACGTTTAATGCCTGCTGGTATCTATTGACCAAATCTTACCCCTCCAAACACATTTATTTCTTGAAACAACTATTGATCTATAACGCAATTCTGATTCCAAAATAGGTTTTGTCTTATTTTTAAAGCAAGCAAATTTAAGATTTATCGTGTACTTGGGAGCATTGTTTTTTATATTATGCCAATTGATACAAGAATATGTCCCTGCCGGCATCTATTGACCAAATTAACCTTCCGACTTATCGACAATATATGTACTAAAATCAACAGATATTTATACGCAGTAGTAGTTCAAATATAACTCAACTAGGAAAGGTATCACGGAAGTGTGGCTTATAGATATTGCTTGAAACATTACATAAGCTGAATGATAATGGTGGCGTTTGGGTGATCGCCTCATGGGCTGTTTGGTTTTGGCCAATAAGGGTTGTTTAATCGATAAGGGTCGTTTCATCAAAAGTTTGTCGCTCTCATTTTCAAAAAGGGTCGCTCGAATATTTTTGTTAGATGTGTGTTATATGTAGTCATAGCATACGGCGGATCTGTCCCATTTCCCCATTCTTGCTACCATAAGGCCAAAAAAAGAAACAAGTTTGTTTCTGGTAACCCGCGCGCGTTTCTGTTAAGTTACATATTTCCCGCATTAATTTTTTTTTTCATATTTCGTATCACATTTTTTTTTTTGATGTTGATAAATAAAACAATTCTGTAAAAAAGCTTACTGGAGACTTGCGTAAAAAACTTAATTACTAATTACAATTAATCCTTCTTTTGTGACAGCCAGAGAAATAAGATACTGGCTCGAAACTATGGTCCACAACTATATTACCCGATGCAGAATTTACAGTCATACTGTACAACGTTCGAACAAGTTCGAATAGGTTATGCTCTCGAGAAAAAATGTGGGTCAAATCAATATGAATGGATGCGTGTTGATGTTCGTGGCTTTACAGTCTGAATATCAGCTGATCAAGTTAGCATTTTTTGTATTAAAAAAAAAGAAAATTTTTGAAAAGTAAAAAATAAAAAATAAAAAAGCGCAAACCGCATTGTACTTTTCAAGCATGTTACCAGAAACAAACTTTTTTTTTTGGCCTAAGCGCTCCATACGTCATTACAATCCATCGTTGATGAATCAATCTTACATTTTGTGTATTTTGACCCAATTGATTACATCTATGTGTTAGAATATCAATATGGAAATTGTATTACAATTTAAGTTGAATTGATATAATTTCATTTTTAATATACATTCTGTTGCGCGTCACCACTTGCAGATGGTGGTGAAGAGAACATATGTGATGACTTACCCCGAAAAGGGGGACTTTGCGATAGAACACTTTTCGAGAAACTGATGAAAATAGGCAGCAAAAAATAAAGAAAATATTAAGAATTTCCAGCAGATTTTCTGTTGTAAAATGTGATCGCCTTGATCAATTTCAACAAGTAAGGTGTCATTTTAAAGCTTAGAAAATGCTGTAACAGATAAAATGATGAAATCAAAATTGATATCATCTTCAAAGTTCCCCCTTTCGGGGTGAGCCATCACATAATTATGTGTTTCAATCAACTCACACTTTGCTTATGCTTAGATTGTGTATTGCGTGATAACTAAAGTGCTCTAGATATGTTATGTTGCTTTGCATATTGAGTCTTGTTTTACTTAATTGTATTCATTTTCCAATATACGTTGTGTCAGATCATGTCTAGTAAAAACTAATGGACCGGCAAAACGGTGCCATTAAAAGTATCGTTACAAGATGTTTTTTTCACTTTTCTATATAGTAGACTATAACAGCTATAAGTTCTTATTGTGGTAATATGAATAAACTGATATTCATTCAAATTTTTAATTTTTCACCCAGCAGACTTAACTGGTGCCTGTTCGATATGTATCTTAAAAATTCCAATCTTTGACAAACTATTTGTACTAAAAATAAGGTCATCTGTTACAAACAATGAGACTGTTGCTTAGCTGCTGAAGGCTTTGCTGACCAAAAGGGGATTTTTAGTGCTCACTGAATGACTACTTTACATGGAACGATTTCCTGATTGACTTAAAAAAATTTGTCAATAAAAGTTTTTACAACAATACAGAAGCAATTAGAGTACCTTAACACTTGACTGCATAAGGTACCCCGCACTTCCATTAGTGCAAAGTGGGGTTCCCCCCCCCATTATAAAAAACGCTTTCCCGTCCGGCATTTTTAATAATCTTTACACCATATAAAGGTACACTAATCACAACCATATTTCAGGAAAGGAAAAAAATGTAAAAATTACGTGCCGTTTCAAAATGGCAGCCAAAAACCCGATTTTCGTTTCGCGACGTATCGATTTTGGCAAAAATTTGAAAAACCCACTTCCCGAAGGTATGTTCCATTGAAATTGGGCTCAAATTAGGAGATCATGAATACATTGACATTGTTGATATTAAATTTGAAAACAGTTTCTCTGGGGCGGTCTTAGACATTGTTGAAATTAAATTTGGAAAAATTTTCTCCGGGGCGGTCTCAAAAAAACCAGCTTAATTATGTTAATTAGCTCGAACACAACGCGGTCGATCTCATTTTTTTTTCACCAAAAGAAGCGCAACTAGTATATAGCGCTAGGCAATTACAAAAAAAAACAACAGTCCGAAATATTGTAGCCTTGCTCCAAGGCCCGAGCCATTTATTTTCGAGAATATCTAAGAGTCATACCCTTTTACTTCCAGAGGAGGCACTGTTAGGTTTGTGCAATATACACACCAGGCTGCACAGCAAGCTATTCTAGCTAGGCTATTATGTTTTAAAAATACTCAAAAAGTCTGCATATATACTAGCTAGCAAAGACAGATCTTTAAAAAACAGCATGAATTACTATCATGTACCTGCTATGATAGGTTTCACACAGCCCATCACCACGAAACACCTTAAAACCACAACACAGTCTGCAGCACTGAGCTAAGAATCTGAGATATATGAAAACCCACTAGCACCTACCAACATAAAATCACATTTTTGTTCCCAACACTAAAGAAGTCACTACTAGAGGGCCGCCAGGCCCGGCAACATTGAAGAAAATGTTGGTAGGGGTTAAGAGCATAGCAGTAAAATGTTGGCAGCTTGGTGTAACTTGAAAATTGAGATTTTATAATTATTTCAAATAGTATAGCCTGATTTAACATCCATGCTTGGGTCTGTGCTATATGTATATACAGTGTACACTTAAGTGTGTGCTTAATAGAATGAGGGCATGGCCTTTGATTTCTCAGCCTTTAACAAAGGCTAGAAATATTGCTGCGTTAAATACGAGAACCGAAAAACCAAATGTTGGGTACCATGATATCCCCTCCTCTTATGCAGTTAAGTATTAATGCTGATATTGCTTTTCGAACAACGGTTGCAATGCATACACTATAGAAACGGTGACAAATTATGTTTACTCCGTTAAAAATACAATAATGATGAACTGTTACATTTAGTTTTGGTGTGATGTTTTATTTTATGAGATTTACATCCAAATTGAAGAGACATTAGAGGATATAGAAATACTTTATGCATCACATTATATTTTTTCAAAAAATTACTAGAAGCGATTGAATTTAATCTCAGTAAAGAATAAGAAAATCATCGACTGTGTGGCCGAAATGTTGTTTGTTTTTCAATAAAGCTCTATAGATTGACTTTCCGGTCCATCATCCCTTTATTTATGATTAATAAAAAATAACTTAGAAACAAAAACCCCAAACCATACCTCGTTTACCTAGTACATTCCCCTTTATCCCAGGGGTAAAGGGGGATTTCCTGTAATTGTTCGCAAGTTGAATTGTTCATAAAATTTGACCTTGAAGGAAATAACCGAAAGATAATTCTTTTGCACATGAATAGGTATTTTGAAATGGATCACATAATATAAATGACCTTGACATTCTTAATACCTGGAGCTAGTCCCATAAATATAAAGCCACACCCTGGTCACATAAGCCGCAACGCCGCAACACCACAACGCCGGTATGACATGGTATGACACCGCTGAATACTTGTGATGCCCGGTCGGACGCCGGTGGTTATGGGACCATAATTGAAGACATCGTATGCAAGCCGCAAGGTTTAAACTCGGAATTACATTCTTTAGGCATGATTCCGGTGTCTCTACGGTCCGGCGTAATTTCTTTTTACAACCTTAATGGGCCGCAAGGTAAATGTTAGCTTGTATACGGAATAAATCGATATTACCATGTATTATAATATAGAGAGAGATAACAATACGGCCCATTAAGGTTGCAAAAAGAAATTAGGCCTCCCGGACACCGGTCGGACATCGGTCGGACACCGGTTGACGCCGTAAACACATCGTAACCTCCCGTCTGCCTGATTAGTTTAGTCGGTGAAGCATAGCACTCTCATTACCGGACGTACCACGTGTTTTTCAATAACAAATAAGAATATAATGTTTCCATGTTTTGAGTTAAGCAAACGAATCTCACGTAAAATAATACTGGAAGCCCTGAAATGTTGTTGCAAAGATGTTTCCATCTTTTGTCCGTTAAATAATATTACAGTGTATCTCGTATAAATTCAGATTTGCCATTCTACTGCAACTTACTAGGAGATGAAATTACAAACAAATCATAAACTCTCTCTATATACACCAGCTATGTCATTTCCATTTAGAAATCCTAGGTAAAACAGGTACATTAACAGAACTTTGACCTTACATCAAAATAAAAAAAACCCTACTACTACCCATATGACATCCGTTAAAGATTAACTTATTTATCGTGTTATTTTATAATTTTCTCCTTTTTGGTAACAAAGTGACATAAAACGATGAAAAATAAAAAGATGATAACATTTAAAGGATGTTCAAATATAAAATGGTTATTGATTCTGATCTGTAATTCAGAAAAAAATACCTTTGACATCATAGCTTTATCAGTGAGTTTACTGACTTCAAATCATTTCATTGCACCTATTTTTTTAGTTTAGCGCGCGTGTGTGTGTTGCGTACAATCTTGAAACATGAGGTTAAATACATTTCACATTGAAAATAACTGTTAAATAACCATGTTTTCATAATCAAACTAAACTGAACTTTGGAGGAGAACATGGTGATTAAATTAAAAGTACAGTTTTTAATTTTGGGTCCATCTGGACCATCTGGACCACTTAAAAGACTTAAGCTTTTGCAGTTGACACGAAGCTTCACCATGACATCCACAAAAAGTCAGTTTACGTTATTAAGAGCTACTGAAAAGACATTTTTGATATTGGCACAATTAATCATAGTGATACAAGTTTTATGTTGGCACACGTTTCAAGATCGCACGTATCTTGTGCGTGCTTATGTTAGCATAGTGACTCTTGAATCCAATTGAACCCGTTTCACATACATCCATTTGTTTATTAATAGGTGTGTCTTTTTTCTCATTTCTCAAATTACAGACAACACTACAGAAACAAAATGAGTGGAATAGAGACAGCACTTGCATCAGTGACTCCTCAACTCGCGACAGACGGAATGATTACGGACGACAATGGTACCGACCTACCAACGGAAGGAGAAATCGTCACGGCTGCCCTGCCTAATGCTATTATTCTTGGTCTTATTGGAATTCTTGGATTCGTCGGAAATTTAACACTTCTTATACTCATAATCTGTTACCCAGCTCTGAGGACTATCCCTAATCTACTTATCATTAATTTGGCACTTGGGGATTTAATGTATATAAGCGTTGCTGTACCAGCGTTTGTAGTACACGAGGCGTATCCCTATTGGATAAATAGTTTGTTTGCTTGTAAAGCAACAAATTACTTTCAAATAGTTGCAATGGGTGTTTGTGTTTACTCCATCACAGGCCTCAGTATGGAGCGGTATATTGCAATTGTCAAAGGTTTGGAGATGAGATCATCAAG
>JXSR01S057634.1:6211-16400 GCA_000969725.1 Ophiothrix spiculata | reverse complement strand
AAATTGCACTTAACAAAGGAAAATTGGAAATGTATTTAAAAAAGTGGGAGCCATTACTTTGATTGCATATTGTTTTTTATGAATGTAATTCTATAGTGCTATAATTAATGTATCCAATTACACCAGATGGTTGTCAATTTATGTATGTTTTTAATGTTAAAAGTATTCAGATCCTGAGGTATCATTGATATGTAACTTTTTAATGTGAGTGTGTGATATAATTTGTGATGAACTTACAGAATAAAGACCCTCACGGGCTTTGAAAGTTAAAAAAAAGAAAATGGAACATCACTTTTCAATCTAGTATTTTCGTCCTTCAACGTTAACTTCGCTTTTAGAACCTTGCATGTTGAATGCCCAGATACAGTTTGTATCTGATTTTATATGATGAAATAAATGAAATGAATCTGACTTTGTTTTGCTATTCGTTTGCAGATTCCTGTATTGTCAAGACCTGCTATTATGGAAACGTTTGGGTAGTTAGTCTGCTGTCTTCTGGAAAATACAGGTGAGCTTAACATACAAATCACTCCAAAAATTTATGGTTTTAGGCCAGCAATAAGAAGTAGATTTGAGAGCAAAAGACTTGCGAATTTTCAAGGTGAGCTCAAATCACACTGAATATGTGTCAAAGGTGGGGTTAAGGTCTTGTAGTTTGTTGTTGGTTGTGAAATTCTTGACACCAAAATATTTACTTAAAACAGGGTAATTGTACATGTATAGAAGTTCCTAGTCAGAACATTCATATAATGAAATTCATCAATTTTTTAAAACCCTCCAAATATTGGGGCAAATACACCAAAATATTTACTTAAAACAGGGTAATTGTACATAGAAGTTCCTAGTCAGAACATTCATAAATGAAATTCATCAATTTTTTAAAAACCCTCTAAGCAGTGTTTCCGCTAAGGTTTTTGAGCTTGCGCCAATTCGAGCAAGTTTGAAAAAGTTTAAGAGGTGCTTGCACCAAAATCATGAGCTGTGGCTGAAAATTGGCTCGATAAAGCCAGAAAAATGTATCACACATTGTCAGAAACTCGTTGCGCCAATTTTCACCGCTCTTGCGCCGATGGGGCGCCATACGGCCTTAGCGGAAACACTGCCTCCAAATATTGGGGCAAACTACACGAGAACTGGGAATGTACATCCATGTAGATTCCTGGAATGTACATTCATGTACGTTCAACTTGATATGTTCTTCACGTCTCACACACTGCGTGTGCGTCCACGTTGACGAGCGACTTGGTAGTACACGTAGATATAATGCATAGGCGCAAACACATACGAGCAGTTGAATACGCAGCGTGAATCCACATCTGGTTGACACTTCCCCATTTCGACACAATCTCAACTCCTGGAATGTACATTAATTGATGTACATGGATGTACATTCCCAGCTCTCTGTAGTTTGCCCCCATTCTTAATCTTCCCAAATAGTACTCTTTCCAGGTCAATCTAAAATGCTTATTGAAGTTGACCAAAACATACTAATTTACAGCACATGTCAGTTAAAGCTACCTTTGAAAATTTGGAACAAAATTGTCAAAACATTTTTCAAAAGCTTGTTATTATTAAGCATTAGGTTTGTTGAACAAACCAACGGATTTCTATCATGAGAACCAAGGATTTAGCACTGACTTAATCTGGTTTGGAGACTTCTTCAGAATCTTTCTATCTTCTCAAGAAGCTTGATGATATTTCTGATGTCATCACATGACCAAGATGTACTGGCGGTCAGAAAAGGAAGAAGGATCACTCTAAAGATTGTCTAACAGCAATGATGGAAAATAATGTCACGTCAGTGTGAAAACCTTGGTTCTGTATGACGAAAATTCCTGTTCAGTAGTAAATGCAGTTTAATTTGCTGAGCACTGTAAAATTTTGGGCTGTTATAATGCTGTTGGGAGTTTCGGGAATTATTGCTCCCGGGACTCGAGTTGGTTTTTCGGGCGGGACTCGGGATTCCCGAAAATAATCCCGAAATATGAGAGTGCCGTTCATGTACGCAAAATTTGTGTTTCATTGCATGTACATTGCATGTAGTATGTCATGTGTGTTAGACTGCCGAATATGGCAACTTGTAATGCTGTCATTTTTTGACAATTTGATACAGATTTTCAGACTTACCAAACCACTAGTCCCGTAGAAATGTTTTTAAAATAATGACGATGTCCTTTAATTTTATTATATTCATTGTGAAATTCGTGTGTCGCACTCGGACTTAGCTCTATGTTGCGCTGTGTTCTTTTTGTCCACTAGCTAAGCTTGTTGGTCGTGTTTTGTGTACACAGTTCAATTTTTACATGAAGGAGAATTTGTTACTGCATTACTATAATATGAACTGTTATAGACCAAAACTTTTACTAATACATTGTTGCAACCAAAAATATTATAAAATGAAGGAAAAGTAAAGATTATTGCGATAAAATCAAGATAAAATGTTGCTTTTTTTCCCACGGCCGGTTTCATGTTTTTACGCAAATAAAAACCCGGAAGTAAACAGCGCTTTCATTTAGGTTCCCAGTTTTACGTTGCTCCAATGCATTGCTACTAGTACCGGTGGGATAAGATCGCGTGACTCGGTGATTCGATCTTGTTATGAACTGCGCATGTGTTAGTGTGATAGTTAGTAGTTCGTGAAAATACGAACATCGCCATCTAGTGACAGTAATAACATAAACAAAACAAGTTCATTTTTCTCGATCGAAGCGTAATTTTGTTGTTGATAAAATGACATTTTATCAGACAGCTTTCGTTTGTTTCGTGTTTTCGTCTACCGCATATTTCTTACGGAACACGAATCTTGCGTTCGTGTACCGGTACAACACTAGCGCTTTAGACCACTTTCGAATCATTGGAAATACTATCAAAATGGATTACTACAGCTTGCATACGTAAATTGTAAGTTCAATTACACCTACTACGAAAATGAAAAGTTGGTACTTTTAAATTGGTACCACTTTTGGGAATCTGGAACATTTTTTTTGTTCCCGAGTCCCGACTTTCACAGGCGGGACTCGACTTTCACAGGCGGGACTCGAATTCCCGGGTCCCGATCCCAACGTTAGTAAGCACATTGAGCATGTTTTAAGTTTTAATAGTTTCTTCGAAGTTTGTGTGAACCAAGAATGGTCATGAGTGTTTTGACTCAATAAACCAGGGTATATTACAGTCTCAAGTATGTCTGTTGTGTCAATATTTAGGGTAACAAGTTTCAAATTATCAGTTGTTTTCAAAATAAGCTGATTATGCATGATAGAGAGTTTTTTAAAAATGTTCATTGTTGTTGTTTGTTTATGATTTTTTAGTTGTTCCAGGTTTATTTCAGGCTTAGTATTATATTAGTGATAGGTTATAAAATGAGGATGATTCAAATTCCTTAGGGGAAAACTCATTTGATGCACTATGATCTGGACATTTTGACACCTTTTTCATAGAAATCGTACAAAAATGAGACAGTGTGGTCTAAAAAACAATTTTGAACAAGGGAAGCCTAGGGATCAGAGGCCAAGAATTAGAAATTTTTCCATTATTGGAATTCTATACCATATTTGAGCAATATTGAGGTGTTTGTTTTTTAGCTCCATTTGTACAAGTTTCCTCAACATCAGACCTTGTATAGATAAATCATTGATAGTATCTACTCAGTAAATTTGAGCTCTTTTAACCAAATGGAATTTTCCACTTTCATGAACACAGAACTACATATTTCTCTGCCATGGGTTTGTGTGTAGGTCAACCAACTTTTGACCCTTGTGTTTTTAATGGAGACATTCTCAAATGTAAATGGTACCATGATCAGATGAAGCTGCTTTGTGCTGATTTTTTTTAGAATGTATTCAATTCAACATTGAAGGATGTTTTAAAATGAGATGTGTAAAGACGTGACTAGCAAAGTACCTTCGTAGCTTAATTTTGCGTAAAATGGCTAATATCATGAAAAACAAAATGTAAAAAAAAAAAATTTGTGACAGAACACTTTTCAAGAAACTGGTGAAAACAGGCGGCAAAAAACAAAGGAAATAAGAATTTTCAGCAGATTTTCTGTTATAAAGTTTTGATCACTTTGGTCAATTTCAACATGTGATCTGTCATTTTAAAGCTTAGACAATGCTGTAAAAATCAAAATTAATATCATGTTCAAAGTCCCCCCCCCCTTTCGGGGTGAGCCATCACATATGGCATAAACTCCATAGAGTTTCAATAATTTACTAATTTCTCATTGTCAGACCCCTTCAAAACTTTTTTTTTTCCGGCCCACACTGTATCAGTTTTTGACCAATTTCAATGAAAAAGTGTCAAAATGCTAAAAGGAGATCATACTGCATCAAATTAGTTATATATAATTTTCCCCATATTGATTTGAAACCAGCATTCTGTTAAGGTTTTGAGCCTGTGCCAATTCAAGCAATTTTGACAAAAGAAGAGATGCTTTTACTATACCTCTTGAATATTTATAAGTTATACAGTCATTCTATTGGTTTAATAGTGGAGACGCGCAAAAAGTATTTTTGGCTACTTTTCCGCTTGTGCGTTTATACTCAAGTACTGCTGCGCAGGTATGCGTTTATGCGTTGCGCCTGTTTGTTTTACACACACTCTGGGAAAGAAGTAAAACTTCCGAATGGAACTACCGTATGGCTCACGGCAAAGTATTGAATTTGTCAATTTTTGATTTATTTTCAGGTTATATTTTGACTTTTTTGAGGTGTAGTAAAACAAATACAACATGATTTATTTCAGAGAAGTATTGCAAAATACTGTCCCTCGTTGTTGGGTAATGGAGACTTCCTCGCTCGGCTGCACCTCTGGACGAAGTCTCGATCATCCAACACCTCGGGGACAGTATTTTGCGATACTTCCCCTCAAACCATGTTGTTTTAGGCTGAAAATTGGCCTTTTTCACACATTTTCAGGAACCTATTGTGCCAAATTTCCCGGCTCCTGCGCCAATGGTGCACCATACAGCCTTAGCACCTTTTTTGCTCCATGTATATATATCCTTAAATAATTATATTAAAATTGAATTTTTTCTTTTTCTTTTATTTTATTTCAGAAGTTCACCATGGCAGAACGATATAAACTACTGCGTCAACATCCCTTGAAGTCCTTGAGAAATGTGCTAATCTGCAAATATTGCCGACACAGATGTGTGGATGTACTACGTTACATAAACCACCTCAGGAACCATGAACTGTGGTTGATACCGTACTGGTTAGTATCAAGTCCTCAAACAAAATACAACTCCACTCTTGGAATGTACATCGATCTACGAGGGGGTATCAAAAAGTTTGAAATATCACCAAGAAGAAATACAACCAGGATCATAATTTTATTATGTGACCCTTAAGTCATCTTTTCATAGCAACTGTACAAAGTGACACATTTCTCCCACTTAAAACTGACTGTCCACAGACTGACTTTGTAGAGGTCCTCTTTTAGCCAAAAACACCCACATTGTATTTCGCTAAAATCAACATTTCTCCATGCAGTTTATCTGGTTAGTGGAGTCAGGTTCTTTACATCTATCGGCACCTGAATGGAAAGTATAAATGCCATTGATTTCATTTTTGTACCATAATAAACACAAGGACAAGGGACCATCCTGACAAAAGTTCATTGATATAGCTCTTTCCCTTCTGGGTGATCGTTAAAACTTTTTGATACCCCCGCGTACATGGATACATTCTCAGCTCTTGTGGAGCTTGCCCCTTTGAATAGAAGACATTGTCTCTTGCTGCAACTTACTTGACAAACTTCTGAATCAAGCCGCATACATGCTGTTGTTATATAGTCTCCATCTTGTGTCAGTTTGGTGGATTTGGATGGTTTAACACAGTGAATGGTGTCACTTAGAGGCAGAATTTGCTGATGAATTAGTGAAATACACTGTGGCAATTGGTATATTTTATGCAAGATGTGAAAATCAAATAATTACAGAATGTACTGTGGTCCTGTTTATTCCATGTTGGGAAAAAACAGTATGTAACATTTTGAATGTTAGTTTAAAAATTATATTGACAAAATTATAGCAGATTTCAAAATATTATAGCATAGCCTCACTGTCATAATGGTATGTGGATGGGGTAAATGAGCTCCAATGGGTTTTTTACAATGTGATTTTTATAATGGGATGAATAGGCAGTGGTGACCCATTTTTATGCAATGCTTGGCAACTGAACCCCGTGTACATTTCTTGAGTCCTCCTAAAACCTCTGGTTCTGGGGCACAACAATCAAAATTAATTTTGGGCACACTATTTTAAAATCCTGGCTAAAAGCATGAGTTTATTTATTTGAATATCATTATCATGCTTTTAGGTGTCAGATACAAAATGTAGAGTGTGTGAAAATATTGGATCTTTACGCATGATAATGATACATTTGGATGATTTACATCCATTGTTTATTAATCATGTTTTCAGTTTTCAAATATTTGGCTCAACTGCATCTCGCTGAGTATTTTTGCAACTCATAGCAGACCGATAAATATGGATCCAATTTTATACCAATAATTGGACAATAATAACTGCGCAGAAAAGTGATGCAAATTGCTGTTTATTATGACAACCACACATTTGAAAAGCAGTAGGTTATGGTGTTCATTGCTTGTTGCATTCTACGCTGGTACCCTCGATGTGGGCAGGTAATGGCTAGTATATATGGCTGATCATAATTAGTCAAAATTTTGACTAGTAGAATTACACACCTTGGCTGCACACTCGCCCTATCTAACTACACAGCAATCGTTCGTGAGTGGAAGATTTTGGTGAAGATGTTGACAAAATGGCAATGTTTACATGCGCGACCTCTGCATGACGCAAAGCGTTTAACTACACGTTACAAGAAATTTGTGCAATCACCAATGCGTCACGCTTGTAAGTGTTTGATGCATTCATGATACGGGCCAATCAAGTGCTCAGATTGATTAGCGGTTACCGGTGTCTCATTTTGGATATGACGTCGGAGCCCAGCGTATTTGCATTCACACCTTTTGTACTGTTGTTGGGTATAATGCTCACTATGACATTCAAGCTTGTATCAAACACAATGCTCAAAGAAATTATTACGTTAAACAATTTCCATAGATCTGTATGCTGGTAAACAATGCACAGCCAGGAGATATGGCTAATGTAGAGCTAGATTTGACAACACTAATATGAAGGTCATCAATTGTGCATAAATTTCAATGATTTTGAACAGGATGCTTGATTAACAATTAATGTTTCTCTAATTCTGTAATTGCAGGTATATGAAAAGGCCGTTTTTAGTTGAGTTCATTCATGAGAAGAGCACTGTTCATGTACAAACAGACATCAACAGCTTAGAAGATAACCAAAGTTCTTTCAACCAAGGTGACCTCATTCAGATTGATCACAGCCAGCATGACCTCAACCAGGGTGACATCAACCAGCATTATGATAGTGATAGTAACAAACAGCAGGTGGTATCAGACAGTTTGAAAGATAGAATAAGTAGTAAACATCAATGTCAGTTTTGTGGCAAGGTATTTCGAGCCAAAGGTGTGCTCAAGAAACATGTTAAGTTGCACAAAGACGATTTTGGTAATGATTTGAACGATATTAAGCCTATGAGTAGCACTTGTATAAATAGAGTATCAGTATTAAGTGATAGGGGTAATGTGTCCGATTTACAACAGGAAATTGTCAGTCGCAGAGTCAACAACTCGGCCAATGTCACCAATGTATCGGACTCAGAAGATTGTCTTGATGATTTTCATAGTGGAACATTGCCCAACAATACTGTCACAGATTTAAGTAATGATACCAAGAACTCCAAACTGCAATCTAAAAATTCCAAGATTGTAATTGATTCTTCAGAGTCAGATTATGAAATTGTACCTTCGAAACAATCCAGAAGTTCCACTAAAAGACAAAGAGGAGCACTTGATACAACTTCACCCTCTGATGATGGTCTTCAAAAACAGAGTAAAACATCTTCCAAGAGATATGCACACAAACGAAAGTCAACACACTCGACAAAACCAAAACCTATTGTCCCTACAGATGGATCTCAAGAGGACCATGGTGTTGGTGAAAGACTTAAATCAGGGAAGGCAAAACCTATAGTAATTAGTGATACATCTGGATCTGAAGATGACTGCAACAACAGGGTGTCCATGACAACTTCACCAAAGTCTACTCCTGGTGACCTAGAATCCAGTGGTATCTTTACCAAGATCAACAAATCAACAGCAAATGATCAACCCTTGAACACGAAACACACACAAAATGGTGGTAAGAGATCAAGAGCTAAATCTGCGAGGCAAAAGCTTTTCCTTGATTCTGTGAAATCTGTCTCCAATAAATCTAAACCTCCAACTCCAAAGTCCTCATGTGTAAAGACTTTATATGAGATACCAAACATTCCAGCAATGCAACTTTATAGTGATATGCCTGACTCAGGTGATGCACCTCAAACATACAGCAATTATTCCAACTCCGGCACTTTGGAACTTTACAGTGACATCTCAGACTCGAGGACGCCAGAACTTTACAGTGATATCTCAGACTCGGGGACGCTAGAACTTTTCAGTGAGATCTCGGACTCAAACACTGATAAACCTGCAGCAACTAAACCCGACAAACTTTCACATAAAACAGCCATATTGAGTGGTTCATCCTGCTCAGATAATGAAGATGCAGCCAAATCATGCAGAGGAAGACCTGTAAAAAGTAAACCAGTTGACAATGCCTCTATTCATAGGTCAGAATCACCGGTTTTCAACAAATCTACAGAGATCATTCAACATACTCAAAGAAAAGGACCCAACAAAAAGCAAGCCACAAATAAACTTGTAGTTGACCACAAAAAAGGCAAAGTACGCTCAAAGTCACAAAGAAAGACCAACAGGCGGGTGATCAAGGCACATGAAGTGATTGCCAATTCTCCAAAGAACCACCAGTGTGGGTATTGTGATGATACATTTGTGGATAGAACCTGTCTTAAGGATCATATGAAAGTACACATGCATGAAGTGCTACCAGACAACAGCAGCAGTTCGTCTAAGAACAAACCAGTATCCTTTGCTGAAACCATTTTAAGATCATGTGTTTACTGTGGTCAGACATTTAAAGAATTGAAAACTTTGAAAGAGCATGTTGATATGCATTTGGAAATGCTGAAATCAACAAGTGACTCAAATGATTCAAAAGAATCACAAAAGTCTGGTGATGATGGTGAAATTTGCGTCAGTAAAGAGAATTTGAAAGATCAAGATGACATGATGGAAGGTACTGGTTCAGCGCATGCTGTAAAAACAGGCAAAGACTTGAATAATGTATTGCCCAATACATCATTAACCAAAGAAGAACCAAGGTTGATTTCTGATAATAAATTTGGGATAGAGCAAAGTAAAAATACCAATGAGACTTCTGCCAAAGATAGTCAGCAAACAAAAATTCAACCAGCTGAACATTGTAGAAAGTCAGGAAAGGCAAAGGAGATTTCTATTGTATCATCAATCAAGCATGAAGATGGACCAAATTCACGTTCCAGTAAGCAGAGTGAAGAAGAAACTAAACCAGGGGACGCTCTTTCTGCTGGTGATATTGTTGCTATTGGAAAGGCTTGTACGAAACTCCATTCTACTAATACGCAAAGAAAGAAACAAGATACCTCAATGAAGGAGTCACAATCAGTACTTGTAAATAATATGTCATATGAACCAAAGTCTCCAGGTAACAAAGAAACTAAATCAAGTGACCATCTTTCAACTGGTGATATTATTGCTATTGCAAAGGCTTGTAAGAAACTCCATCCTGCTAATACGCAAAGAAAGAAACCAGATTCATTAATCAAGGAATCACAAGCAGTACTTGCAAATAATATCTTAAATAAACCCAAATCATCAGTTAACAAGTCAACAGCATCAAGAGGTAAATCTCAGGAAAACAGTAGTCATATGAAATGCCTGGAAAATGAACATCTATTGAAATCTCAGGATATAAGGTCTTCTGTGAAATCTGAAGAAGATGCCACTCCCGGCAAAGTTCAGGGTGTCAAAGCTTCAGTGAAGTCCCAAGAACACACAACTCAAATGAAATATCAAGAAGATGGCTCTCCTGTGAAAGTTCAGGCTGTCAAAGCTTCAGTGAAGTCCCAAGAACACAGAATTCCTGTGAAATCTCAAGAAGATGGCACTCCTGTGAAAGCTCAGGCTGTCAAAG
>JXSR01S057633.1:0-10254 GCA_000969725.1 Ophiothrix spiculata | reverse complement strand
TTAAATGCTGAAAAGCTTGTACAACTTGAAAACAAATGTTTGGAATCAAGTGAAATTTTCAGTATATGTTAATATTGTACTGTTCTTTTTATATTCATGTAGAAAAGAAGCAAGGTTTACATCACATCAGAATCATGAATTACACCTTTAACTCTACAGTACCCAACAGCATATCAGTCATTGCAGTCAAGCATTAAAGGTGTAGGTTCCAATCACATTCTCAATCCACAGGGCTCAACCGGAAGTAGTATATTTTTTGATGCCAAATGAAAGCCCATATTTTTCTGATTATAAATCCAAAATTTCATCTCAAAATTCTTTGTTTTGGAGATATAGCACAAAATATAAACTTAATTGGTATACCTATTTTCCATTTCTTTACAAGTAGTATTTTCATAACAGCCTCATCTCCAGGGTTGCATACTTTCTTTTGCCTCTCAGGAGAAAACAAGACACAAGGCTAAGGTTGAAACCTTGCACAATGCATTTCAGAGGTCAAAGTCAATCAGTTTAAAGTAAATTATACACATCCTAAAATAGGAACCTACACATTTAACTTATCACCCAATTGACTGTCAGTGGGTGCTAATGCCCAGCACTGTGTATCATTTATGTTTTTCATCTCTAGGTTTGCATTCCTTCCTAGCTTATTTCTTCATTGCGTAAGGGGCCATACACAAACACTTGTTAGGGGGAGACCTGATGCAAAAAAAAATTATTGAGGTAAATTTTTGGCCTCAAAAAATTTAAGGGCTCTCCTTTATTGCGACAAAAATTAGTGGTCAACCCCATAGAAAACTTAATTTTTACCACAAAATATTTGGTAATTTTTTTCAAGGCCACACCTTACGAGGGTGAAAAATTTTAAGGGTCCCCCCTTTTTGCATCAGCCCCCCCCCCAACAAGTGTTTGTGAACGATCCCTAAACTCTGAACCTTCTGTGTCATGCTTGTGCATTAAAGTACAGTCTAGTATATAGTGGGAGATGAAACTCCCTGGCTGAAAAGTGTTCCAACCCCGTTGCGGTTATTTGCTGCAATAATCAGCTGATTATTGCAGCAAATCTGCTCTGTATGTATGAGGCCTCATGCCAATTTCTTCTGTTAATTTGGTGAACTTTTGTTTTGTGCATTTGGTGAATTTTCTCCCTGACAAAACAAGTTAGGCGAAAATATGCATATGGATAGCTTTAGTTTGTTACAATTCTTCATTTTAAACTGTTTTAACTCAAATTTATTTTGCAATTTTATACTTAGCTTTAAATGTGATCAGAATCATACCTGTAGTCTATAGACACTTTCAAAATCCATTTGGAAATCTTCGGAACGTCGATCACGTGGCCGTTTTATCAACCAATCACATACGAACTAATTAGCTGTACTTTTTGTAAACACAATTTTCTGAAAATTCTCTCGCATTTTCAGTGCAATAAAAGTGAAAAATGATTATATTCAGACCCATATATGGTTAGAGGCACTAATTTTGAACAACTTTTGGTTGGGGCTACCATATGCTTGTGCTGACAGAAAGAGTGAAATTTCCATTTGAAATCGTCTGATTAAGCTTACAATTACCAGTCAACTCAGACCGCATCACACTAAAAGCGACTCGTTAGTGCTAACCTTAATTACAAGAGTTACAGAGTCCCTTATTCTGTTGGCAATTGCTGGAAAGTGTAAAATCAGCTTCGGAAATTCTCAGAAAATCGTGTTTTGAAAAGGTCTATTAGGTCTACCAGTTGAGAAAACCAGGCCTGGCCATCTCAGGGGGTGGGGCACTCCCATACATTGGCAGGTGTCACACTCCTGTCAATACACCCACTTTTCCCCTTCTCTCTCACCCAATAACCCCCTTTTTGACTGAGCTGTCATTAAATGACTCCCTACTTTTTTAATACCCATCCAACCTTATAACCCTCTTTTTTTATGATGTCTCTCATCCATATTCGAGAACCTACACAGATTGACCTCCTGTTTTTGCTCAATTGATCGACATTTTGTCTCTCACTAACATTATTTTGAAGATCAGCGATTTATGTCAAAATTAGGTTAACTTAATTTCAAAACTGACACTGAATGACTCCATTTTATCATTCTTTAAAAGAAACAACTCTGAATGGCCTAGTTCTATCACCCTACCGAATGACCCCTATTTTTCAACATATTTGTAACCTATGGTCCCTACCAGTGTTTCCGCTAAGGCCGTATGGCGCGCCATTGGCGCAAGAGTGGTGAACATTGCCGCAAAAGAGTTTCTTAAAATGTGTGAGAAAGATATTTTTCTAGCTTTATTGAGCCAATTTTCGACCACAGGTAATGATTTTAGTGCAAGCACCTCTTAGACTTTGTCAAAAACCTTAGTGGAAACACTGGTCCCTACATTTTGAAAGCTCGTATGAGCAGGTACATCACTTTCATATGAGTGATTCCCCCCCCCCCCCGGGCTGCCCATATAACATTACATTTAATTGAATATTCTTGAACTGATTTCATGTTTTCCCAGAAAAATGAATCAAATCATATCTGCACCTTCGCGGAAATTTCAGAAATGTATCTTGACATCAGTGTAAGAATTGCAATACAAAGATTGTCCAAGATAAAAATTGGCTGATTGAATAAGCCCGATACATACTTAGCATGCACCACATGGTTGCAATTATTAAGTGAAATGTTTGCCTCAATGATTTGATTAATATCAATTCAACTGATGGATTTTCAAGCTACCAAGTCGCTTTGATCACGTTCCACTCTATTTTTTGAAAAGCTACAATGTGCAGTTTTTGGTTACTTGGCAACATACCGCTGCAGGAACTTTGCTGCATAAATGATGAGAGATCTGTTTTTTAATCAATCATTACTGATAAGACTTACCCAGGCATGTACACCAAAAAAATACAGCTTGAACTGAAATATTGATGGAACAATTATATATGATCACTAACCCAATTTTCAAAAAAAAAAAAAAAAAAAAAAGGATAGCATTAGTAAACATTTTGATGCTAATCTAGAGGCAAATGTGCTTTTACTGGAGTTCACGTACTCCCAAACAAAATTTGGATGCCAATTAATGTCTCTGAGCAAAGAAAAGGATGCATACATATTTGTCCTGGGAGAAGCACTCACTATCAAAAGTGACAGGGGTGTGCTTCAGACGGATGAAAAGTATGGTCCTTTTTAAATAGAGTGCTTTTTTCAACTTCAAATTGCTATAATCAAAAAAATTATCTTATTTAGGCTTTCGCCAAGGAAACCCAACTTGGTACTTGGTACCAAGTAAGCTTATCTTCAACAGGGCTCCAAGATGTTTTTAAATTCAGTTTTTGAATTACCAAAGTTGCGCATTCAAATCACGCTAAACGAGCATGCTTAATATGTTGTTGAATTTTGAATAAATGTATTTCTGACATAGGTAGGTGGGGGTTGTGCTAAATAGTGGGCTGCGGGTTGCAAAAATACAGGGTGCGGGCTAAAGGCTATGGGATGCGGGCTGAGGGCCATGGATTTGAATGAATGTTTTATGTCATTATATATCTAGAAAAAGAAGGCATGGTCCTATCAGAAAATACATCTGCACCACATCCTTTGCCTGCCACCTTTTTCTGGTGTACAATAAAATCACTTGACTGAATTATTTGGTATCTGAAGTAATAGAGCAAATGTTTTGTGATTTTTACTATTTCAGATTTATCTTTTTATTACCATACCCATGTCCAAAAAGACATCAGATTAGAGTTTCTCAGCTCAAAATTGGCTTTCAAAATACTTCCATTTTACATTTCTTTACTTTTTGCATAAAAAATTTAATGTTGCCTCCATAACAGTGCCTCATCAGCTCGCCAAGCCAATTTTCCATTAACATTTGTTAATTCTAGGTAAGGTATTTTGCTATCGTAGGGAATAAGAAATTTTGATTTTAGCAACTTGCACAAATGCATTGGCTAGCTACCCCATTTTAGCTCCCCAACTCAAACACATGGCCATATGAAACTGAATGCCCAGAATCTTTTGTCTGACACTGAAATCCAAATTTTGAAAGTTCTGAATGTGGTGAAAATCAAAAACAAGTGACAGATACAGATAAACACCAGAGGTGGTATTTACTGATAGGACCTTGCCTTCTTTCCCTTGATATTATTCACATAAAACATTCAAATCCATGCCCGTAGCCCGGAACCCATGGCTCGCAGCCTGTGTTTTTGCAGCCTGCAACACACAGCCCGCAGCCCACACTTTAGTCACTCTCGGGTAGGCAGGTATCTTTGTTTGTTGGTAACTAAAAAATAAGGCATTAAACTTTTATAATCATCTAGAAGAGAGATGTAGGCCTATAATAATTTTAGCAAAGTTTGATTGCTTTAACAGCTTTAGGTTTTGCAAACAATCATTTTTCTTCATGTAAACCATTTTTTGGGACAAGTGGTATTATTAAAATGCCTACAACTTACAAGATAACACATCATGTACTCGCAACATAAGCTATGTCATTTCTACATAAATTATCAATGTTTTTCTCGTTTGTTTCATATTCAAATTCAAATTCAAATTTATTATTTCCATAAACAAAACAAATTAAGTAAATTAAACATGAAAAACCTTAAAAAAACCATTATTAACAATACATTATGGAGGAAAAGGTTGGGAGCCAATATAAGGCTTGTAAATAGCCAATCCCTTAAGTAACAATTATACAAATATATAGAATAGGTCATACAAACTGAAGTCAAAAAGAAAATATCTTCAAGAGAAAAGACAATTGCAAAAACAAAACAAAACAAGACACGGACATGCTCAAAACTCATTAATTGTATGTTGCAATAAAATTGCGTTTATAATTTCTACGAAATAATTTAACGGAAGGTGAATTTTTTATATCTTTTGAAAGTGAGTTCCAAAGTACTGGGCCACGAAAGCGAATGCCACGAGAGCGAATACCACGATCAGTGAATGATTTCTTGTTTTTTGTTAAGTTAAGATCATTTACTTGTCTTGTTGAATAATTGTGAATGTCTGATCTCTTTGTGAAAAGGTCACTACAATTTCAAAATTTCACTACAATTTCAAAATATAATCAATTTTTCCCATGGTCAAATCAATTCACAAGGATATGTGACATAAAGACACTGTCAAGGCTATTGTAATATCAGTGCATGGCTAGTGGCTATTCCTAGTACATTTCTTGTTTCCATGAAAACAGCATAAATGAATAATGAACAGCTGATTGGGTGACAAGACAGCAGTAGATACACCTTTGAGCTGACAATGTGCTGCAGATCGTCATAATTATGCAAATCACCCGTTGCGAAGGACACTTTGAGCCACTGGTTCCAAAACAAACCAGGTGGGAATTTAAACCACACGTTAAGTCCACGGATAATACATTCTATATAGACCATCTTACTATAATTTGGGTAATGTTGTGGGTTTGTGACGGCTCTGCAAAATTTGATCTAAACAGAGCGAAATTTACGGGAAAGATAAAGGAAGACACGAGGAGTGACATGAACTTTATTTGGTCGAAAACCGTCAACGGGTTGCTTCAAAAAGTGCAAAAAACCTGTATTTTCTGACCATTTTTGAGCTAGAAAATGACATCAGGTCGTTACTATGCGAGTGCGTGAGTAAACAAAACGCATCCAAGAACATTGCGCGATGCACGCGATAGCAACGTACTGTACTAAAACTTGCGGGAAAAATCCCGGTAAATTCAAGAGAAAAGGGTGAAGAGTAGAGGAGATTGTAAATTCAAGATTGGCCTAGCTCCACGAATTTTGGTGTAAATGGAGCAAAATCCACATGCACGATTAAGGAAAACATGGGGATGAAAATAGGGTTAATTTTATCGAAAACCATCAACCTAAGCCTACGTGAAAATCAAACTAAACATTATCAATGTACTAAAAATGTTTAATTAGTTCAAAATAGTATGCTCTAATCGTCTAGCGGGGGCCTGTGCTTTGCGCGGGCATCCCGCTAGTTCCTATAAATGACATAGGCCTACTCCCGCCGTTAATGGGGTAAATCCACACAAAATCGGACGGGGAATCAGAATTCAGAACGAGGCTTAGTAGGGTCAAGATATTTCATCTTAACTATTCAGTACTGATTTGCATCTACAGATGGAGGATTTCAATCAAACTTGGCAAGAATGTCTGACCAATGACTATCAATCTATTACCTTTGGCCCGTTCCCTGTCCCTAGTTTGTGTTCCAGGCGGCATAATGGCTCCACATTAAAAATGCTATAACCCGACTTTAGTAACTTTCAACCAAAATTTGTAGGAATGTTTGTATGACCAATGGATATCCAACTATTACTTTTTGGTTGGTTCCCTGTCTCTAGTTGTGATTCCTGACATGCTTTTGGCTCCACACAATATCCCGGGGCACAAAATATGTCATAACTCATCTACAATACATGCAATTTCAACCAAGTAGTAGTATATACACGTAGTAGGAATGTTTGTCTGATCAATGGCTATTCATCTATCACTTTTTTGACTGGTTTCCTGCTATTCTGTCTTTGATTCTCAGCATTTATTGACATAGGCCTATTATATAGCACTTTTCATATTGAGGCAAAAAACAGTCGGGAACCAAAGAGCAATTATTTTGGCTAGATCAGACACTAACAAAAATATCAAGAGACCCCAATTGATATATTGAAAAATGAAAATGTACATTTTTGAATTTATACTATTTCACAATTCCAGTGGCACCCATCTATCATCATGTGACTGGGGCTTATCATTTTTGCTACTGTAGAGTGTGACCAGGTCTTTGTCAATATTGCTACAGTGTGGCACTTAATTGTTTCAAAATATCTTAAAGTTAGGTCTTTCCCTAGGTGTCCACATATCTTACAGCAACATTATACTTAATGCTTACAGTTTTATACTGGACTGAAATCCAGAAGACACTGACCGAATATGACATCAGTTGGTAACTGAAAGGTGTCCATGCCGCGACTGGGAGGTGTTTGTAGCCAGGCTTAAAGGGAATAGCCTAGATTCCACTTAGAATTAAAAACTTATGGAAATGCTTCAAATAAAGCTTAAAAGTGTAGTAAAATCCAAAAAAGTACAGAAATGGCTCAAATTGACAGCGAATTGATTTGCAATATATCTATATCTGATTATCCAGTGTTTTCTAAATCCTAAATTTGTACCTCAGATGGATTTACCAGATAAAAGATCAAATGAAGCTCTTGGAGATATGTTAATACATATCAAAGGAGAAACAATTTTATCAAAAATAATTTTGTTTACCCATCACAGGTGTAGAAACAAGATCTTTTTAAGATCTGAAACTAGAAACACTTTTTCAACCATTTTTTGTTGCCGGCGACAAAAATACAGCTGGTAAATAATTTCATTTTTTTCCTCTGTTACACAAATTCAGCGGAAACTACTGGTAGGATAGTATAATCATGTACTATCGATACATGTGAAAAAAATATATAGTACGTATATAATACAGGATCTAGGCCAGTTCCTTTAAGTGCACAGAGTACAGAGCTTAAGCCAAAAATTTAAAGTGGCAAACTCAACCTTGTCGCATCTCCTTGCCGTACGACAAGCCGATATATCGATATATGGTGTGATGGTTGCAAGGACAATATTTTGAGTTGTAATCAATTCAACTTTTCTAAATTCTTGCAACAGACCATTGCGGCAATATATGCAAATGTGTCGTGCTACAGTACGACAACTCAAAATTGCAAATGTTTGGTCGTCTGCCGCAATGATAGCTAGTCTGAAACCACCTTTACTCGAAATTGCCTAAAGGGACTTGTCTAGATTCTTCCCACTAATTTTTTACCTGCATATTTTTTTAATTGAATCGATAGAACATGTTTATAGTAATATAACCTAAAAGTAGTTTTCCATGATTTTGAGGAATATTGGAGAAAATTGCAATTCTTTACCTACTTTAATTTTTTTCGCCGGTGAAAAAAAGTGGTGTGAAAACAGTGTTTCTAGTTTGAAAACTGATAAAAATCTTGTTTCTGGCACTTGTGATGGCCAAACAAATTATTTTTGATGAAATTGTTTCTCTTTTAATGTTTTTTTAAAAAATTTGCACTTTTTTGGATTTTACTATACTTTTAAAGGGGCAATTCATGATCCACTTTTCACCCTCAAGGTCACCTCTATCAAAATTGAGTTTTTTAGCTTATATGAATCATCGATTGGTATATGTTGCGATCCCCAAACCATTCTTTTATATGTGCTTGCATTTTTGAGAAAAGTGAGAAAATGTGTCATTTTCTAATTATTGTCGGGACCCCGACAGTAATTACAACACAGTAGCCTATGGGGATTTTCAAAATGCTGAAAAGCTTGTAACTTGGAAACGAATAGTCGGAATCAAGTGAAATTTTCAGTATATATTTATAATGTACTCTTCTTATTAATTAGCTATAAAACAGGTGAGGTTTTTGTCACATCAAAATCATGAATTGCACCTTTAAGCTATGTTTAGAGCATTTCCATAAATATTTAATTCTAAGTGTAATCTAGGCTAGTCCCTTTAACACAAAAGCACAGGCTGAGGCAATGGAAAAGGGTGAAACAATTAACACACATGGCCATCCTAGATTTCTCCAAGGCATTCGACAAGGTTCCACGTCAAAGATTGCTTAAAAAACTTCACCATCATGGCATCAGGAGTAACATAGGCCTACTCGAATGGTTTGGAGACTTCTTAATTGGAAGGAAACAAAGTGTCGTCTGTGATGGTAAAGCATCTGAACAACAACAGTGATATCTGGTGTGTCACAGGGGACAGTTCTAGGACCCCTCCTTTTCCTTAGTACTGTACATCAACAACCTGCCTGATAAGTTGCAAAGTAAAACCAGACTTTTTGCAGACGACTGTGTGATTTACTCGAAAGGTAAAACAAAAGATCATCTCCACCAACTCCAAAATGACCTGTCCAAGCTTGAAGAGTGGCAAAACAAATGGCTCATGGAATTTAACGCTACCAAGTGCTTCACAATGAAAGTCACCAATAAGAAGGATCCACCAACAACAAGCTTCCGTTTCTGTGGCCAAACTTTAGCCGCAGTAACATCACACCCTATACCTAGGAGTAGAAATAGACAGCAGACTTAGATGGGACATCCATAGAAACAATACAATTAAGAAAGCCAATAGGATCTTAGGATTTCTGAGAAGAAACCTATGGTTTTGTGACAGGAAAGTAAAAACTACAGCCTACGAGACCCTAGTCCGGCCGATCATGGAATACAGTCTGGGATCCCTATAATACAAACAAAGACATTAATCAACTTGAAATGGTCCAGAGGAGAGCAGCAAGATTCTGCATGAACGATCATAGACAGAAAAGCAGTGTCACCGAAATGCTGTCAACACTAGACTGGACAACTCTCCAAGAAAGGAGAAAGCAAGCAAGAATTAAAATGATGGCCAAGATTCAACATCAGATGTTTGGGATAGATAAAGATCAATACACATCACCAGCAACAGACTACAGTCTAAGTCGACGAAGCCACAAGATGAAACTTCAAGAACCAGCTCCAAGTCTGAATGTCTACAAGTACTCATATTTTCCAAGAACCATTCGAGATTAAAATTCACTCTCGTCAAATGAAATATCAGCACTGGCACCAGAAGTACCTGAAACAGCAGCACCAAAAGTATCCGCAGCAGCAGAAGTTACCAGCATATTAAAAGAAGTAGCCGCACCAATTTCCGCACCAGCACCAAAAGTATCTGAAACAGCACCAGAAGTATCCGCAACAACATAAGTAACCAGCATACCATCAGAAGTAGCCGCACCAACTCCCGCACCAGCACCAAAAGTATCCGCACCATCACCAAGAGTATTTGCACCTACAGCAACACAAGCAGTAGCAACAACAGCAACTCAAGTATCTCCACCAGCAGCAGAAATGACACCACATACAGCAGAACCAAGCTCATCAGCAGCAGAATTGGCAGCAGAAAAGTCACCAGCAACAGCTTCAGCTACAGTAACTGTAGTCATGATTAAACCTAGTCCTGGCACCATGACTTGACTTAGTGTCAAGTCATGGGAAATGCTAGTAGTAAAACTGCCATTTAAGCATGTCTGTACAGACAATCTTGGGACTAAGTCCACATCTCAAATGTCGCCAAAATGTTGAAGCCATGATAATGATGGCAGAATTCTTATAATACAAACCAAAATCAATGATGAACAGCTGACACTTTGTAATATATATGGACCGAACAATGATAACCCTGATTTCTT
>JXSR01S057626.1:0-26477 GCA_000969725.1 Ophiothrix spiculata | reverse complement strand
TAATGCTTTGGTCCCATACCACTCCGAGAGAGGTATGCAAATTGTTTTAGCCAACATCATTTCAGAGGTAATCAGCCCAGTGTTATAGTTTTGAAAGGACACACATCCTGTAAGTCTGATTGTTTTGACTTTGATGGCACCTATCATAATTTTGATAAATAAGAACTTATTTCACAAAGTAACAAGTTTGAAAATAAATATCCTTTTCCTGATAGGGTCGATGATGTATACAACTTTTAAAAAAGACCATAAATATTGATCTTGTAATTGCAAAATCAGGCTCCGGTGTGATCTGTGTACATTTTGAAATAGCTATTGGTTAAATTATTACTGTATTTATCTTCACTATTATGTAATGTCTTTCAAAGAAAATATAATGCTTACAAATTGTGGATTAATAGTAGACATATATAATACTCACAGATTGTGGATCAACAGTGACATTTCTTTCAGTTGGCATGAGGTCAAAGGTCACCAATCCATTCTCATCAGAATCTACATCAGAGGCATTAACCTAGACAGAATACAACCAATGATACAGAAATATGCAGAAATCATTATTATTGTCAACAATTTACCATATATCCTTATACAGGGCCGCTACTACTGTTTCCTCATTATACAGGGCCGCTACTACTGTTTCCTTATTATACAGGGCCGCTACTATTGTTTATTTGTGATGAACCCATAGCATGGCACAAGACAAAGCATTTACGGTAGTGCGTTTATGCACTACACATAAATCGCCATACTGTTCATCACGCGTTGGGCACTTTCAGTATGTGCAAAGCCTGGTGCTTTAGAACAATTGAAAATGGCAAAGCAACAATTATTCATAAACAAGTATTTTGCTTCAGACTCTGCTTAATATTTTATAAAGATAAGTATCTGTTAAATGAAAACATTTAGAATTCAATTTCATTCTCTATACATATATTTTAAGAAAGATTTTCATTGTTGAAAATTATTCAAACATACTACAGAGTTGTTCATCAAAAATCAACAACTCTACATCCGATGCATTGTCATATTACGCATGATAAAGACATGGATGCATGGACACAGAGTTGTTGATTTATGATGAACAAATTCATTAAGAGTTTTTGAATGCCTAAACATCTTCTATCAACATGTTCATGCCTCGTAGTAAAAAGAGTACTTTTTTCCAGTGTGTCTGTACTTCGGCATGATATCCATGTCTGAATACCCCTCCCTACTCCCCATTTACATCCACAGTTTAAACTGTTTCAGTTTTAATTCTCCCATCTGTATCTGGATTAGATGTTTTGCAACAACCCAATTTGGAGTCAAATGCTAAGGGACCAATAGCTTAACATGACTTCCTTAACAGTAATTAGAGTTTTTAGCCAAAACACAAAGATATGTGGTCTGACAAGGACTTGAGGCCAAATCCTTGTGAGTAGTGAGAGTCCTGTGCTCTAGACCACACTCCCCAGATAGTACCATAAAGCTTACCTGTATAAAAGCACTCATTTCATTTTCCAAAGCCGTTAATTTGTACAAATCTGCTGTGAATTCTGGTGGATTATCATTGACATCAAGGACTCTAATATCTACAGTACATGTATCATTCTGTAACAAAGAAGTAAGAGCCAAGCAGATTATTTGTTGAGCCTTTACTTTTAAGCCTTTAACCAATTTTGCTATCCTGAAATGGTGCTTGGGCTAAAATCACTAGCTCAGGCTTCATAAGCAGGTAAAAGCATTTTCCTCAAACAATTAAAAACATTGTGTCAATTTTCCTAACTCCTTTGAATTTTGCATACCTTACACCCGGACCTAACAGTCTTTTTGGAATACATACAATTTAAAGATTTTGAGATATGCAAGAGAAAAAAACTGTTCAAAATACTAGTATTACAAGATTTCATTTCCTATTTACAGTCACTTATATTCCTCCACACGATAAGCACTATTTACTGGGAATACCTACGTCACTTTATGTGCAAGCATTTTAGGCCTGGATGAATTGTGATTTTTGTTATGAATGTTTTGTCTTCGTTGAAATGGGATCTTCTGATATCATTTATCATATGTTTAATATTAATAACAAAGTATATCAAATAAATATATACTGACTTGTTCAAACCTCTGCATTGAACTACACATGATATATTCATAAGTGCTATTCTACACACTTCAAGCCATATGGTTTTGCACAGATCTCAAGCCAGTATTAAAAATCAGAATGTTGATGTCATGTTTACTGCATCAAAAACTTGTCCGACGGCGAACCCGTTAAAATCTACCAATTGTTATCCAATTTACTTTAAATTGTAAGTAGAAACTACCTGTAGGTTGGTTAATGCTATTGCGCTCTTTGAATGAGAACAAACTTGAATAATATAAAGGAATATTTTGTATGGGCCAGGGGACAGCCCCTCTGAAAGCTCTAAGCGATATGAGATTTCAGTTTTTATTTTGTTGACAGAGAATATCCCATCTTTTTATCTACTTACATTCATGCCATCAGAAACAGACACTTGTATTGAATAGTATTCTACACCATCAGGAGGGTCCCTGTTCAAATCTTCAGCTAGTGATATCAAACCCCTGTCAAAAACATCACAAATATACAGGTGTGAATAACGCAAAGCTACTTCAATGGCAAAGGGAAACGTGTGGTTGCATGATGACAATAATACAGTATCTATTTCGACTGTTATAAAAACATACAAACAATGATAAAAAAAAACCTTACAGCATTACACAAAGGGACAAAATAGTTTTGAAACTTTCGTGTTTCTTCCATTTCATATGTTCACAAATTCCACTGCTAATTAGAATGTCATGGGTCAATTCAATAGGATGATTTCAGGATAGGACACATTTCCCTTGGGTCTGTGGCTTTTTACGAAGTCAAGTCATAAGCAATGACCAAGAATTTAACACATATGATGAGATATTCTAATAGCAAAATCAGACAATGTTAAAAATGTTTGTTTTTAAACGTACAGGATAAGTGAGCACTTTGGTGTTTTGGGTTTCACTAAACCCATTCATTTTTCCTAAATTGCTTGCATTTTGTTATTGTAATTTGTTTTGTTAATATTCATGTAAAGTTATAATCCTTGTTTTATAACAATGTAAATTGTTTTAAATGTTTGTAAATTGCAAGTGATTTGAATAAATATTATTATTATGTGAAAAATCTGATCAGGTTCTCTACAGAGCTGATTTGATGTTTGTCATCATACTTGCCACAGCTTTACTTACGTTTCCTCATTGATAGCAAACTTTGATGAGGGGTCTTCAATGGAGTACACCAAGCTGGCAGCGGAGTCAATGTCTATTGCCTGAAAAAGAAGTAGACTTTTCATGAATCCAAAAGCCCATTAACACTGGTTTGGGGTTCACATCCTTGTTTTTGATTTGTGTTGTTTCAGTTATAAAGATAATAAGATTAATCCAACAATTATCAAAATATTTGTGAAAAAATGTTTATTATTATAAGTACGAGCGTAAACATGTAGGTTCATGCTATTTTGATACACATTGGCTCAAATACTCCAGTAAGAATTGTTGATAGTTCAAATTGCAACATGACTCAAATTCCTTACCTTGACTGTGACAATGGGATACATGAGTAGAGCATCCTCTGACACATTGGCTTGGTAGAGTGGCGAGTTAAAATATGGCGAGTTATCATTGATATCAGTGATTTGGATAACAACGGCAGTAGATGCAGATCTGAATAAGAAACAAAGATAAGTTTACATTGCAGTAGAAATGTTGCTTCAAAGTTAATTAAAAAATTGATGGAGATTTAGCATTTGAAATATGAACTTACATAGTTTCATTTGACCTAATTAAAGAATTACATAAGTCATGATTTGCGCCTTGTTTGAAAACCTTATCAACAAACAGAGATAAATACACCCATTGGGTTCAAGCCTTGGGCAAGGCGGTTATCAATCTCCTTGGACAAGAAACTTTACTTGCTCTATGGTTTGGAAGTCACGTCAAGTCGTTGGCCCCCTGTGTCATGCAAGTACAGTATATATTTGATTGATTGATTAATTGATTGATATTAACATCTACAAAACTCACTGTATGCTTTTATGAGAAAAACAGGGTTTTAGGCCCCATATCCACAAGCTATTTCCTTGTGGAGTGTGCCCTTCCATTGTTTCCAATTGCAAAGCGCCACACAGATAATGAAACTTGGTTATGCGCAGTGACCATATCAGTGGTCTTGTGTATGGCAGATGTTTCCTGTGACCTGCAGCACAAACAAGGAACATGTTCATTCTTTGTGCTGTCAGGTCACAGGAAACATCTGCTGTACATAGGGCAAATGATATGGTCACTAAGCAGAACAAAGTTCATTGTCTGTGTGGCGCGTTACAATTGGAAACAATGGAAGGGCACACTCCATAAAGGAATAGCCTATGGATACAGGCCTTAAGACCACAATCATGCACACTATCTTTGTTGAATAAAGAATATAACTTATGCTCAGTCAGAAATGGCACTTATTCAGTATTTACTGTATAGTACTAAAAATTGAAGCATAACATTATTATAAATTCATCTGGTGTGAATATTTATCATTCCTGTAGCAGGCACTTCCATAAAGACTCAACAGCAGGTAATACACATATTTTTGGTATAATGTGAGAGCCAACAACAATTTTTACAACAGCTTTTTTTTTTGCATTAAAGATCCCATGAAATAAAAATTCAAGTTTGTTTTAAACTAAAGCTTAGTGGCCATTGAATACAAAACAATATAGTTCATTATCATTTGGGGTTTTGTTTTAAGAAAAACAGATAATAATGATGCAACTTGTGACAAGTTTAGCAGGAGGGACAAAAGCACGTTCAATATTATGCACCACTTTCTACATCAGACACCACTTTTTACGTCATAAGTGGTAATTGTTCACAGTATTGGTCTATCAGTGAATCAGTGAATAGAATGAATAGAAAATTCAAGGTGACTGGTTAAAATCTATTCATGGTATACTTACTGATCAGATTGATAAATCAATATTACCACTAATGGTGCGATTTGTTATGTGTTCTTTTTTCGGGCACTGTTTTTTGCAATGGAATGTCCCACAGAGACTTGTATAAGGATAATCGTCCTATTTCGTAGGCCCTTTAAGCTTACTTGATGTTATCTTGTATTCGCCTATCCTGTGCTTCAATGAATAGTGAGTACTCTGTGATGGGACCATCAGCATCTGTGTTTTCAGATTTCACCTTGATTTCTCCAGTTTGTCTTACAACTTCAAAGATTTCAGCGCCACCATTTGTAGCAGATTGGAGATAATATTCTAAGCCTTCATCACTACCATCGCTATTGTAAGCTTTGACCTACATAGCAAAGACAAAAATAAAGAATGTATTAAAAAAAACTTTACAAGCGACAAATATGTATTCTGATTGGTATCAAAGTATTTAAATGTTCAATGCTTAAAATTCAAAATGTTGAAACTTTTTTATAGGAACTATTAACAAATTACTTAAATTTCGCCCTTCTCTCATTGATGACTCCATATGCAGTGCGGAGAGAACCACAGATTGTTGACAACAAGCAGTCAAAACAACATTATTTCTACAATATTTGAAATTAATGTTCTCTATATTTCAAAGAACCTACCTCTATTTATTAACATATCAGCTATACACAAAATTTATTTGGCTCAGAAATCAAGAAATATTCTGGATCATAACAAATGCAAAATGCAAATTTACCCACTCAATGTACCATTTTATTGCATGGTTTGAAAGGGGGCAGAATCAGAATCCTGGCGGCCACTCAAATTTGGTTTGGGTAGGGATGTGCCTCCCATCGAAATACCAATTTTCAAGAAAAAGGGTTTCATCCATATACAAAATTTCCCAAAATTTAAGTCAAATTTATTCAAAAATAGCATGTTCTTACCATAATTTACGCTAATTTGGCACACATTTTCTAAAGGTTTGTGAAAAAGTGCTCTAATTTGCACCATTTGGCGCAAAGAAGAAAACCCATTAAAATACTACATTTGCAAACGATAAATAAAATACCAGAGAGCCTGATTTTGCTACCCAAATTTGCAGTACATCCCCATAACCCCTTTTGTACTAAATAGCCCCTGGGACTAGAATCTTCTACTATTTCAGCAATACATTAAACATTACCGTTAGTACGACAGTTTCTACTTCAGTTTTCTCTGGGATGGAGCCATTGTATCGGTCAAACTCAAAGTACGGCTGGGTATCGTTGACTACTGTGATGGAAACCATAGTTGTGTTTACACAGGTGCCATCTTTTAAAGTCACCTGGAAAAAGACGACATTTCAAATTCTTTTAAACATACCTGGTGATGTGTATGTGAGATTTAATATTTGAAACAAATAAAATGCAAGACTGGCTGTGCACTAAGTGTCAGTCTACACTGTTGATATGTAGATCTAACAAAAGTGTTTAGGCATAAAAAAAAAACTCTGTTTTACGGGCGGGCAGACCTTGCAAGTAGGGCTGGTCGTTCAGGCAAATTTTTTACAAATATTTTTTTGCCCAAAATAACCCCAAATCCGAAAAAATGGGAGAACATTTTTTACAACAAATTTTCTGAAACAATTTAGCCAAAATACAATTTAGTGTCGGTCACGTAAAACGGGGGGTTTTCGTTGCCTTACTTCTGTTTTTTTTAATATCACTGATTTATTAGGCTTTTAAACTCATAATTTTCAGTTGCATAGAAATAATAATCTCTGCAAATCTAAATTTTTTGCAGTTTCGATATATAATACCTTCACTTTAAACACGCGATGCAGAAATGGATTTAGAGGGGAGATCATGGAATTCCTATACCAGCCCATGTAATAGCATTGTTGCTATGGAGCTCATATTTGGGTATTTTGGTCCACTCAAGGCAAGATGAATCTTGACTGACCATAAGCTGACGCTGTATTTGTTGTTGCGAGTCGCCTAAGACCTCATCAAAGATGCACCATTTAGGTGCGCCTTGATTTAACCAGCATGCATTTATATGCTAAAACGGTGCCTAAACAAAACAGCCGCAAAAAGTTGCTACAATTGCAATTGCGACAAACCCGAATACCCTCAATTTTGTCTCCATACAGGAATAAAAAAAATTCAAGACAATAGACTATTACAAGTTATTATATTAATGTCTTATTTTATTGTATATTATGAAAAACATATCTATAAAGTACCCTCTGTTTGTGTACTGCTTGAAATAGAAAATCAAAAACAAAAATAGTATGACCGGCCTCATAAAACATCTTTACTGCAATTCCAAGTACTCTATGTTTAAAAACAACATCTCCAAATCTGTGCTTGTGTCTTCCTATGTTATTTTCAAGATTGGACCATCAATGAGCTCATTAAAATTCTTTGGGGGGCTTTTTTTTCCTCCATTCATTTTTTACTCTGCTCGCCTACCACAACCTTTTTGTTTTGTCATTGTCCCTCTGTTTGTCGCTTTCTCCCCCTGTTCTTTGGTTTGTCTGTTTTATTTCTTTGTGACTTCAATAAATACGATTTAGGGGCCTTCAAAATTCAACCAGTGGCTGTCTGCCGGTTCTGGGCGGTTGGCTATTGTTTATTCCGGAAAAACCGCCCAGAACCGGGAGGCAACCGCCGGTTGAGTTTGAAGCGACCCCTTAATAAAATAAAATTGTAGGAAAATTTAAGACAATTATCACTTTGCTTAAAACAATGTTAAAGCAGACTTTCAAAGTGAATGAGAAGGGCTCGTAACTGTTGCGGAGATTGCTGCACCTCATTTATTGCAAAAAAGGCATAACAAAGTTTATAAATGAAACAAGTTTACTTGCAGACTTACTGTGATATTAGCATCAACAGGGGCATCAATGTTGCCGATGTTCACAACATAAAACATCCTTGGGTTCTCATCTGGGTTGACTATATTCACACCATACAAGCTGTCGGTAGTGCTCTCAGTCCCTTCAAATACCTTCAAAATGCAAAAGTACGTAATCATAATATGCTTTCATATATATCCTTGTTTATGTTATCAGCAATTGTATAGGACCAATATAATCAAATTAAAAGGTATACACACCAACATTCATATTTAAAAGATGGCCAATAAAAACGTGGCTGCGTATGTGAAGGCATATCCTTGTTTTTGTTATCAGCAATTGTATAGGACCAATATAATCAAATGAAAAGGTATACACACCAACGTTCATATTTAAAAGATGGCCTCTCTGAGTCCTAATTCAAGCAAATAGTCTTTAGTTGATAATCTATGGCCTGTATTCACAAAAGATATTCCAGGAATAACTTTATTCTTGGATTAGTCGTTTTTGAAATAGAGATAGTTCAGAGCCATGAGCTAAGTTGGATTTTATAAAGTCTGGGATAACTAGCCTGTGGAATAACTCATTCTTAATTTGTGAATACAATATGGCGTCACCAATGGAAGAAATAAAAAGTTATTCCTGGAATAAAGATGTTCCCCTTTTGTGAATATGAGCCTTTTAGTTTAGGAGCTTGTACTGACCCCAACTTTTAGGGGCACTTTAGGTCTTAGTATCAGTCCTCCATTTCAAAAGCCACCCCTGGTCCAGTTAAAATTAATTTCAATTTGTTTTTGGTAGTACAAAATGTTATATCATAGTAAATATGAATACGCCAGTACAAGAAAACCCTCAACTCCAATAGCTCCCTTTTGTTAAGTTCTGTAAAATTTAAATGCATACAAATCTCTGAAAATGCTTTCAAATTACTAAAAAAGCGTTTCCATATCTACATCCCAATCATAGTGTCACATTTGACCTTGTAGTTGACATTGTTAGATAATTTTTCTAGCATATAACTGCAGAGGGGAGCTCATGGAGTTGAGGTTTTCTTGTACTGGCTGTTTAAATATAGCAACTATGTACTATACCAATTATCTAACAATGTCTAAAAAAGTCAACTACAAGGTCAAATGTGACACTGTGATTAGGATATTGACACGGAAATGCTATTTTAGTGATGTGAAAGCATTTTCAGAGATTTTTATGCATTTAAATTTTAAAAGTATAATTAACAGAAGGGAGCTATTGGAGTTGGGGTTTTCTTACACTGGCATATTCATATGTTTGACGATGTGTTAGATACACTCTTACCGAATCTCCATCCAAAGCTGTGATTTGCAGTGGCAGCCCACTCATTCTCACATACACATCACCAGGTGTTATTTGACCACTGTATGATGCCATCTCAAAATATGGGCAGACGTCATTGACATCATTAACAGCCACAGTAACGGTGGCCCCTGCCGACCTAAAATTTCAAAATATAGAGGGTTGTTATCAATCATGATCCAGATGGTGCAACCACAACTGAGATGCTTCAAGCCACCGTGCTAGGTGTTGTGAAAACCCAAATAATAACCTGCATATGCATAATAATCCATCTGTGGGAAAATGTTTCAATTTTTAACTTAAGAAACAACTGCACAGTTATTACTGCACAACAATCAGGATGTTCAATTAAGCCAAACAATGCTGTTGGATTATTGACAAGTACCACTTCAAAATTCCATAGCAACTGGCATTTTAAGTCAAATTTCAACCAAATTTAGCAGACAAGATTTCCAGATTAAAATGTTTCAAATGTCAAAAAGCTAAACAAATTGCAAATTCCAACTTTGAACTAGACGTTTTAGAAATTGTAGAGTGTTTTGTGCTTAGATAAAATAAAAAAATAACTGTCTCACAGATATTTTTAAACTTTACTAGATCTCAAAATCGACCCCTGACCTTTTCAGTCATTATCACCTTCAGCTGCAAAGATGTACCTTTTTGATGTGCCATGACACATTTAGTATAGCATTTGATATTTCAATCATAAACGATAACATTTGATATGTCAGTTATAAATTTCCTCACCTAAATGGTTCACTCCTTCTGTCTTCAGCTTCAACAAACAAGAGATACACCTGCACACTTTCATAATCAATATCCCCTGTGGCACTGATGATTCCAGTCACTGCATCAATACTGAACTTCTTTATACCATCTGCTGTGGACGATTTGATCTTGTATATTAGGCCGTCTGATGTGCCGTCAGGTCTAGTTGCGTGTACCTGAATGGAACATATTGAGTGACAAAATAGTTGAATATCTCATACATAAGTTGTTGCTATTCAATATTGACCCTATATGTGTCCCGCCGCGGCAAAAGGGTGCAGTTGTCGGCTCCTACATGTTGCTCATTGTAGCATATCTGATGCATACATAGCATAAAGTTCTAATTCTTGACTATTTAGTGAGAATTTTTTTTATTTTGCATATTATGTCTTCTAATGCACCATCATCAGGTCTAGTTGTGTGTATCTTTATGGAGCATTCTGAAGAGCATCAAAAATTTTAAATCCCAAATAGTATTAATATTAAAATACACCCCTTCACAGAATAATGGTTAAATTATTTTTTATTTAAAATCACAAACATCTGATTTCCATTGACTTTTAGAGGTAAGTATATTGGTAAGAATTTAGCTTGTATGAATGAAGTTACCTATCAGCTTTACACTGACTCTTGACTCAAAAAACTCAACTCATTTACCTGAAACTATTTCACTATTTATGTTATACAATGAGGGCCTGTCTTGAAAGCATTGTGTCACTTAAGCAATTCATTATCATCAATAAGTTCAAATTGAAGTATACAATATATAATACACAATTACATTTCATTGAGCCATTATAATGCTGTTTACATGACTAATAACAGAAGCGGCTAAATCTAGCCATTGTTTGTGGATGCAATTCTTAATTGTGTACATTTAGCGTCCACTCAGTTGTCTCTGATATGGGCATGTATTTTTCAAGGTCATTATACGAGATCTCGTACTTTGCATCTATACTCTCACAACATTTTAGTACAGGTTCAAGAAATACATCCAGAAAGGTGTACGAGTTTAAGACCCTCTAAGAAAATTTCCCATATTTTTTTTAACTCTATGGATTTATAAACCCTAAGGTCTACCAGGAATCCAATGAATCCAATCAGACAACTACTAAAACTTGCAGTTAAGAGATTTTGACTTACCTGAGTAACTTGTGCAAGCTCATTTTCAGTGACATTTGCATAATATGTCGGATGATCAAATGATGGTGCTAATGTCTCACTAACACTGACTGTTACATTGGTTACTTCGTGTGGACATCCACTCCCAACATTGGTATTGGTTACAGATACCTGTAATAATAAATAAATAGAATCCCCAATTAATGGTATTTAAACTAAGTCAATCAACTCTATGTTCTATGCACAGTTTAAAGTGGAAAATATGCATTTCACATCATATTTTCAAATGCATTGAGTGCAATTCTGCTTTGATTCAATAGATAATTAAAAAAAAATATAGATTCTGTTAAAATATTATGAAGGTCAGATAAACCCCTCTCAAGATATGGCTAAAAAAAGGTTTTGAGCGGAACTATTTTCCAGCGGCAGTGTATGTAATCTTGCTTATGACAATGAATTACACAGTACGGTCCACATGCACAAAATTACATCATTAAACTTAATCCATTTGTGTAGTGTTAGCAACTTAAACATGCAAACATCCTCTAAAGTCTGTGTTTAAACTTAAAGGTATTAGCCATGATTCCACTTGGCAATGAAAACTTGGGAAAACTCAGTTGAATCAAAGAGATATATAATAGAATCATAATAAAGCAAACAAAACAAATTCCTATTATTTACGCATAAAAATGATTTTCAACCAAATTTCCTTTCTCAGGTATTTTCCAACAGTGTTTCTATTTTCCTAAAGTTTTGTTTCTGAATGAAAGAAAGAAAGAATTCTTTAGGCTAATCGCCAAGGATAACCCAAGAAAGCCTCTTATAAAGCTTATTTCCATTGGGGTCCAAGATCTTTCTTAATTTAATCAGTTTTAAATGCAGGAGGAAGACCAGAATACCTGGAGAAGAACCTGCAGAAGCGAGCATGGAGTGAAAACCAAATGCACATACAGCGCCGGGACCGGGAATCGAACCCGGGACTCAGTGGTGCAAAGCGAGGAACGTACCGCTGCGCTAACCCGCTTCCCCAAATGTGTGCTGGTTGATTTAAAAGTGGAAATTTAAATATACAAAAAGTCACCTCTTAAGTAAAAATATTTTTGTAGCTACAAATGAATTTTATGATTTTGAGAATTTAATAATTTATTCCTAGAAACACTATCATGGAATTTTTCATTCAAAGCACAAATAATTGTCTTTTTTACAATAAATATTCAAGTTCAACAGGAATGGTTATGAATATATGTTAGTAGATGGGAGGACTTTATAAAAATGCAATAAAATCAGTATGTGTCCCTGAAAGTTGAACACATAGGTGATCGTCTCTAATGCCTTTAACATACCTGAAGAAAGTATTCGCCACCAGGTGAGATGAATGAGTCATTCTTGACTATCACAAAGTATTCCATCACAGCTGGATCTGTTGATGAGGCCATCTCTAGATCAAAGCCTGAGTCAGGACTGAGGCTCACGTCTCCAACAAAGTCCTATTATGAATGAAAAACAGAAACATTCAGATAAATGAATCATTCTTAACTGTCACAAAGTATTCCATCACAGCTGGATCTGTTAATGAGGCCATCTCTAGATCAGAGTCTGGGTCAGTTATGAGGCTCACATTACCAACAAAGTCCTATTATGAATGAAAAACAGAAACATTCAGATAAATGAATCATTCTTGACTGTCACAAAATATTCCCGTACAGCTGGATCTGTTGATGAGGCCATCTCTAGATCAAAGCCTGAGTCAGCTATGAGGCTCACATCACCAACAAAGTCCTATCATTAATGAAAAACAGAAACATTCAGATAAAGGAGTCATTCTTGACTGTCACAAAGTATTCCCGTACAGCTGGATCTGGTATTGAGGCCATCTCTAGATCAAAGCCTGAGTCAGGACTAATGCTCACATCACCAACAAAGTCCTATTATCAATGAAAAACAGAAACATTCAGATAAATGAATCATATGTGACTGTCACAAAGTATTCCCGTACAGCTGGATCTGTTGATGAGGCCATCTCTAGATCAAAGCCTGTGTCAGGACTGAGGCTCACATCACCAACAAAGGCCTATCATGAATGAAAAAATAGAATTATTCACTGAGTCTGAATTCACAAAACATATGGAACAGTGGTGTATCTTGAGGTTTTAACTTCTCTCAGTCACTCAAGCCAACTAAAATAAGAAATTGAAATGAAAAATGTATATTTTTATTTATTCATCAAAAAAGATACCTTTGTATGACCACTAGAGTTTGTACCTTTCTACCTAAAAAAAATATGCTTTTAGGGTTACCATAAGGTAAAGTAGTATATTGTGTGTTAATAAAGGTGATGAATACATGGACCATGTACCATTAAGGGTTAAAAATGATCATGGCTCAACTTTTTGAAATTTTTTATTGACCTTGAAATGAACATTTACCCTTGAATGACATTGACCATACCCTTCCCCAAAAAAGTTCCATAGCACATGCGAAACACGAACCCCTTCATGTCACTAAGTTTCATCACTGTGAGCCTTACAGTTCTTGGGTTACAGCAAACATTAACCAAATTACCACACACACCCCTACCGGTTTTTGGCTTCAATCAGGGACATCATTGTGTATCATTTGTAAAACATACCCCCAAGTGAGGAACCCCAGTTCGCTGTATAGAGTCCATACATCCCTAGTTGATATGTAAATTTTCTATATAGTCTAGACTTTTTGCATAGCAATTGGGGACATTGGGGTGTATAACCAAATCAGGAACTTGAACACACTCGTTAGCCCCAGTTATACTGTATAGAGACTATAACTAAAATCGGGGATATCCCCAAATGGCGGTAATGTCCACATTTACACGGAGTAAAATCTGAAACATATCCCCAATTGAAGCCAAAAACCGACGCATACATACACAGACACATACTATATACATACAGACAGAGTGACTGCTAAGTCTCTTAATTCTGAACCCTATGTTCAGGTGAGACAATAAGCAGAAATAAGCACCTAAGAGGATACTTTCACATCTGACAAATAGCAGATTCACCTGTATCACTTCATAATCCACATCCAACTATGTGGGTGCTAATTTGATCGTTCAAGAGAGCGACTCAAATACCACCATGTATAACTGTTGTGCAGTCTTTGCAAAAGACTACTAAGTCATCAGAAGGAAATATTTTTCTGCTGTAAATTGTGTTATTAAGCCACAACTCAGATCTGATATTGATATGGTGTTTGTGGGTGCCAATAAAAGCAGCTAGAGCCCCTTTTTGACTCTCACACTCTGAACTTGAAGTTCACCACCATGACTCCAAGTTTTGGTTAATAGTTATTTTCACTATTTTGGATGAGTAATGATGTTAGCAGCAGTTGAAACCCATCTTATTCGACCTTATTAGTGGACTTAGCAAAGATTTCTAAACCTGTTTTTTAGTTCAACTGGACTACCAGGCTCCAGCTGAGAAGCTAATAGATAAGCTTGAATTACAGTACTAGTGACAATTCTAAATATATCATGAATGGTGCTATTTCAGGATCCATGTACGTTCCCTATTCATGCAATCAGCATGATACCAACCCAAGCAAAACAGGATGCCTCTCGGTCCCTATTTACATACTAGGTGACACAGCTATTTGGGCCCATAGTGCATGGGTTAAATTCAGTATCATGGGCATTAATTAGACAATAATAACTGCACACCATCTTTTTGAGGTAATTGTGTTAATTCTGAGGTGACTGTTTTGGACCGAGGTATTTTTCTGAGGGAGCGCAGCTCACGAAGAATAATACCTCTGTCAAAAGCTATCACTGACGAATTCACACAATGACTGAAAAATAGATGGTGCAAAGTTATTATTGTCATTAATAACTGCTCTCTTGACATTTTTAATGCCTTTTATGTACAAGGGGGTATCAAAAAGTTTTAAAGATCACCCAGAAGTTACACAATTCTACCACTTAAAATTGACTGTCCACAGACCGACATTGTAGAGATCCTCTTTTAGCCCAAAAAATCCATATTGTATTTCGTCGACACTCAACATTTTCAGCTCAGCCATGCTTCATTACGTCATAATGACGCCATTTGTCGACCGATTTCCATAATTTTGGAATCGATGGAAAGTGGAGATCCTAACCTATACTATGGAATCAAACTTCTAAATTTTAGGCGTGTCATCATAGAATTACTGGGCTGTAACCCTTCATTACAGGGATTTGATCACGCCACATTTCTTTGATTTCTCCATGCGGTTTATCTGTTTAGCGGCAGGAGGTTGTTGACATCTTTCAACACCTGTTTAGAAAGTATAAATGCCATTGATATCATTTTTGCACCATAATGTACACAAGGACGAGTGACCGTCTCCTGACAAAAGTTCATTGACATAGCTCTTTTTCTTCTGGGTGATCTTTAAAACTTTTTGATACCCCCTCGTATAATCTTATGAAGAAATATTTTTATTAAACTTATTTATTACTTATCCCTATAAGATAATTTTGATCAGTCCAGGCATGACGATCATCGCGTAATATGATAACCGCGCGTGTGTGTGTGGTGCATACGCGCGCGTGTGTGTGGTGCATACGCGCGCTTGATGGGCGTTTTGTGAGATAACGCATTAAGCGCTAATGACATCACATACGCGGGTCATTATAAGAAGTCATTGTTACCCTGATAATGACGGCGCAGTTGTTTGCGTAAAAGTAGAAATAATCTTATTGGATTGGATCGCGCTATTACGCAGGTTATTAATAATAAATAGTGCTGAAATGCAGGACAAACTAAGCTTGCAAATCAAATAAATTCCTAAACTTCTGGACACAACCACACCTTGTGAGCATATCTCTGTGATACTTACCATATCCATGTCAACAGCAGTAATGACAAGTCGACTTCCACCATTGCCTATCACATACACATCACCCAGCCCTAGACTACCAGTGTAGGCACTCTCTTCAAAGACGGGGCAAATGTCATTCTCATTGATAACTTGCACCACAACCGTAGCTGTTGCCAATCTGAAAGAGTAATAATAGCATTCAACAGAATTATGTACAGAGCTACGGGGACAAATAGCTGCAGAAACATGGTTATTTAAAGATGACACAAGCTGCAGCAGCACTGCTGCAGAAAAAGTATACTTTAGGTCCCATCAAATGATTGATTATTAATTTATCTACTTTAAATGTTTGTCCCTATATAAAGTTCTCACATCCTTGATGCATTTTCACATTCTGATAATGACATGAAACAATGACTTGATAACCAATGACTACAGTCTGTAAAATGGTATTATCTGATTCCATTTTGTTGAATTATCAATTGGTCTGTTAACCCTAACTATAACCATGTTGGAATTAGACCATGTGGTTTTAGGTAAAATAGATACTAGAAAAAATAATGATAAATAATAGCAATTTCCTACAGTGCAAGGTAAGAATATTTCTAGTATTTCTGATGAGAATAAGGAAACGATAGTTCTTTCTATTCTTTCTTTTGCAGAAAAAAACCTTCAAGAAATAGTTCAGGGAAAACTACTAGAAAAAAGACTCAATAAACCTAAAGACAGTCAAGCAAAATAGGCTTAGTAAATACTAGGATATGCAAATAGAAAAATGGCTTGACTAGGGAAGCCTAGAATATGGTCCAAAATTAAGATTAGGTAAAACATCATACCTTGGAACTTCCAATTTAGTATCTTGGGCCTCAACAAACAGTGTATACTTGGAGATGGTATCCGCATCCAAGCCAACAGTAGCTTTTATGTTGATTTCTCCACTCATTTCATCTATCTCAAATACCTCTACACCATTATCACTTGCTGATTTCAAGCTGTACACCACACCATCAAGACTTCCATCTTTGTCTGTAGCATTTACCTGAAAAATCAAATCAAAACTTGTTTTTATCAGATAACAGGTGATTTGTTTTATTCAAAGAGGTACCATGATAGCGCTGCATTGTAATTATAGTGAGCAGGGTTGTCACCAGGCATTTTTTAGTGCCGGGTAAAATTTATGTGAAATAGTAAGAAAATAGAAATTTTGATAATAATTGTTCATTTTTCTATTGATTCTTCATTGATTTTGTATTTTTTTGAGCCTTGAGTGCCGGGTATTTTGACTCAAAATCAACCTGAGAGCCGGGTGGAAATTAAGAGTGCCAGGTGGTCCCGCCCGCCACCGCCCGGCGTAGTGACAACCCTGATAGTGAGTGTGCTCTTATTAGGACATGTAATAAGCATTCTGTCTTAATCTTGGTGATTTGCAGACCTAGACCAAGTCGATGTAATACAATGCTAATGACATGAAAGTCAGCGCTATAATTCCTCGGACAATTCAAACCACAATCCAGCGTGCAGGGCCATATTTTAGGTCAATGCAACCTGCATCAGGGGTGCCTGAAGCAGCAAATTATTTTTTGTCCCAGTGAGGCTTATTTCAACTAGGTCCAGCCTGCTTAATTTCTATTTGTTTTCCCCTTTTCTCCTTCTTTCCTTCACTCTTCTTCCTATCCTCTCTCCTCTCACCCTCACCAACAAAGTGCCAAATTTGACCAAATTGATGTATTTGAAGGGATCTAAAGCAAACAAAATGGCAAATTCATGAACAAAATGGCCAACCTTGAATGTAAACACTGATCAACTTACTTTAACTACAGCTGTGCCAATAGTATCCAATTCACTGACTTGCCCATAGTAAGTGGCATTGGTGAACTTGGGAGACAGGTTCTCTACTTGAATGGTCACTGTGGTGTTTGAGCCTCCACTGCAGGAAGACAGACCAACATCCAACACTGATATCTGCAAAGCAACAGTCAAATTGAGTAGTGCCATTTCCAAAAGTAGCATTTAAGATAAGTGATCTAATTTTATTACACACATAATTATTTTTGTTTGTTTTCTTTTTAATTTGCATAGAGGACCATTATCTCCAAACTGGTTGTCTTAAGTTAGTTTTAGCATATTTTAAGCCAAGTTAACATATTTGATGACTCACCCCGAAAAGGGGGACTTTTCGACAGAACGCTTTTCAAGAAACCGATCAAAATAGGCAGCAAAAAATAAAGAAAATAATAAGAATTTCCAGCGGATTTTCTGTTTTAAAATGTGATCGCCTTGATCAATTTCAACAAGTAAGGTGTCATTTTAAAGCTTAGAAAATGTTGTAACAGATAAAATGATAAAATCAAAATTGATATCATCTGCAAAGTCCCCCCTTTTGGGGTGAGCCATCACATATTTGAAGCCTAAGTTAATTTAAGGAGCCTAATAAATAAATAAATAAATATACATATATCCTGGCTGGACATTAGGCCTGCCTGTCAGCCAATAGTGGGCAATTTGACCATGGGCGGATAAAAATTCAAAGTTAGGGCCCCCCCCCCCCAAAAAAAAAAGAAACAAGTCTGTTTTCTGTAGAAGGTCTATAAATTACAATGCAGAATGTGCTTTTTTTATTTTTATTTTTACAATTCTTGAAAGAGCAATGTGCACCGTGTTTTTGCCAGCTGGTTGTTAAATGTGGCATTTTTTCTCAATTCGTATTGTACGTTGAATATTGGCAAAATTTAAGTCTAGTTCAGAAGTCAAAGGGGATCTGAATTGAAGTTTGTTTGTTTGTTGATCACGGAGCAGTCTGATGAAACCATGTAAGCTTTTTTTTCGGTAATATTTCTTTCCCCACTGCCAGGATTTGTCATTTTTGTCAATATTTCTATTTTTTATACATATAAAAAAAGCTACGCATGTTTTAAGACCGTTAAAAGGGAATGCGCGTGGGTCACAGGAAAGAGACTTGTTTCATTTTTTTTTGGCCTTACCTGCCCAACTGGTGGGTAATTTTGTTTAGTTTGTGTTGGGAATATAAACCATCTCTAGTGAATTTCCTGTCGGGTGAGTAACTTTGTAAAGTTACCTGCCCGACTGAACAGTACAATGAAATACTTTATCAGGCCTAGATTAACCAAAACATTCTGGCCCTTACAGCTATACCTACCTGCAGTTCATAAGTCCTACCATCTACCACACTGTTGGCTGTGTTAAGGGTAATATACCAATACATGCTTGTTTCATCAGGTGAGGTGGTTTCTGCAAGGCTAAAACTATCTCCAGGATTACCACTGATAATGCTTGCAGTGCCTTGGAAAGTCTGCAGTGAAAATCGAATATGGATTGAATGGTTGTCACATACTAATAAGCAGCTTGTTTATGACTTAAAATTCTTACAGTGTAGTGTAGAAGTGATGTCATAATCCACTTGATTCCTCAGGAGAAAAGTGCAAACCATTCACATAACTCTTGATGGAAAATTCAACATTTTGAGTTATAGTACAACATTCTGGGTTTAATGTTAAAGCCTGGACAGGGTACTCAAGTTTGGATAGGGTTTGAAAAAAGTACCCCATTTCTTGAAAATGGCTGTTTTTAATAACCTAAATGGTGTCACCTGATTCACCCTTCAATCCTAAAAAAACAACTCTAATTCACCTTTTTCTTGGTCATGCTATGCCTGCAACATTATACTTATTATACTTGAGTGCCCCCCCCTGAAAAAATACACTACTTACTGAATCAAGATCTTTTGCAGATAGGGTTAATCTATTGGTTTGACCATCTTCAAATACATAGGTGTCCTCGACAGAAATTTGACCATTATACTGGTCACTCAAAAAGTAAGGGCATTCATCATTCTCATCCGTTATGTAGACTACCAATGATGTACTCGTAGATCTGAAAAAGGACAAGATTCAGAGCAACAATTATATCATAACATTATCTACTAAATCCAAGGAATCTATAGAGGGGAATCGGGACTCATTTTGACTGCCCAGTAGGTAAACCCTATGGGATGGCAGCCATGTTGGATTGTCGCTCATGGAGGGCAACTTAAAGGTGAATTCATGATTCTGATGTGATTAAAACCTCACCTTGTTTCTAGCTAAATAAAAAGAAGAGTACAAGATGAATGTATGCTTAAAATTTGACTTGATTTGTACCATTCATTTTCAAGTAACAAGCTTTCAAGCATTTCAAATATCCCCCATAAACTGCTGTGTTATAATCACTGTCGGGACCCGACAATAATTAGAAAATTACACTCTTTCCTCAAAAAATGCAAGCTCATTTGCAAGAATGGTTTGGGCATTGTAATATATACCAGTCAAGGATTCTTATTAGCTAAATAACTCAATTTTGAGTGCGGTGACCTTGAGGATGAAAAGTAGATCATGAATTGCCCCTTTTAAGTACCTCTACCCATCTTACAGCTGTGCATGCCAAACTTTAAGATTCTTTAAATGAAAACAAATTCGATGCTGCTGGAAATGCCTACACAGTTTGCAAATGAAATAAAAAGGGCAAGTTGTCTATGACGTATGAAGTTAAGATTTACTAAGCTTCTAGGCCAATTTCCAAACAAATCAGAACATACAATAATTCTGCTCTATGAGTAAAATGGCCTAGACTAGAGTAAAGACTCCATTTTTAAAATTCCTTGATCTTTATTCGAATTGATGAAACATGCATACACTAGAGCAAGTCAACTGGTACCTATACTTATTTGCATTTAGATGCTAATAAATCTATAGGTTAAGTTTTGTAAATGATTATTTTGTCATGTTTATGTGAATTACCATTCCAGAGATATGATATACAAATAATGAATGTTTAATCATACAATGGAAAGAAAATTTTCATTGGATGAAAAATTAAAATGTTTCATTTAACAAGGCAAAGCTGAGATAAATGGAACATTTCATTTTTCATGCAGTGAAAATATTATTTCCAAGGGCACAAATTAAACAATCATTATTTGTTTTATATAACTCATATAAAGATTCTTGTCATTTGATGCAATTAATTTATATCATGATACAGATGTAAGTCTATTTACACTTAAAAGTGATCGATACAGTTCCATTGTCAATTTAAACTCTTTCAAAATAAGTTTTTCAATGTTCTTTCTGTAAAAAAATCCAGTAGAAACAATAGAGAACCAACCTGATAAGAATACATGTCCTGGTCTTAAAAATACATGTTTGAACATTATACAGGCAATCGAGTGATCTAACTAATGGAGTGCATATTTCATTTTACATTGCGGGTGCAATAAATAAAAATGCATTTTTGCCGATGAGTAAAAAAAGATGAGTGCCTGTTAACCAATCAAATGAACAGAATTCTTGTATGAGTTGTTTAATCATAACTAGGTCACTTGCGTTAAATAACTGATGCCAGGGGTCACCATTCATGTTTTGACTTACCTAAAGGGTTCTATCCCTCTGTCCTGTGCTTCAACAATGACAAAGTACTCCTTAACCTGCTCAAAATCATTATCATCACTAGCCAAAGTAATAGCTCCATTTTGATCAATGTCAAACATGTCATTTCCAAGAGTCAATTGGTAGTATATGTCTCCTGGTTCAGAATCTGGGTTTTGACTTTCAGCAGTTACCTGATGTGTATAAAAAAGGAACTTAACACTAAGGTTTCTGACAATATGCCTTATTACGCTATTTATGTCGACATAAAGAATATCTCTACAAGTTGACATGAAATCTCATTTGTCGACAAAACTGGGTAGGTAAAATTCCATAAAAACTTGATATATCATATAAGCCATTGATTCAAACAGAAAAACAACAATTTATGGCTGTTTATTAGCTTTAACGTGTTGCATAAATAATTTAATACTTATTAGTTGTTCGACATTTACACCCGTTTTTCAAGTTATTACGATAGTTCACAACAAAAAAGTTACCAAATACCAATTTTATATCATCCATATTGTTTTACGCAAAAAGAACTAGCACATTAGTACATTAATACAGGCAAGTCTACTACTAAAACGGGTTATAAAGCTCATGCAATCAATTTCGTTTTTTTCTCGCAAATCCAACTCTTTAAAATCAACTTTATGTCAACACATATGTCGACATCGACAACTAATTGTTGTGACGTGTCGACATGAAAAAACAGTCTCAACAACACCCTTACAAAACAGAATTTGGCAACAGAACCAGTAATCCAATAAAATGAAAGAAATAACTGCCATGGTGTATGTATCGTGCTACACTTAAATTATGCATCAAGAAAACAAACATGAACAACAACAATAATCATATAATGTTTACAAAGCTACCATGAACTATAGAAAGAGAAGTAATTTGTACCTACCACAGTAACATTTGTGTTGAGTTGTGAGCCTTCAGGAATAGAAGCATTGTACCCAGGCTCTGTAAATATAGGTGCTAGGTCCTCTACATCCAAGACAGTCACCGTGATGGTAGCGGATTCATCAGGGCAATTGATCCCCACTACAGTTGTGTTGTCAGATACTAAAAGCTGATAGAAATGAATAAACATATGGGAAAATACTTGAAAAGATTCATCAGGAATGTCAATAAACATAATTAAAACTTTCAACAGAAAATCCCCAAAAGAAAACTCACATTTTCCAAAATGTGAATTTTCTTTTTGGAATTTTCTGATGAAAATTTTAATTATGAGGGAAAATATACACCACATCCAGCACAGAATCTCCTGTATTATAGTTTGGACATTAAAGCGGGCTTTCACTTGGTTCACTTTAGCATATTACAATTACAAAAAAACATACCTTCAGTGTGTGGCTTCCAGGATCGGTGGGTTCGTTTAACACAAAGTAAATCAGCAACATACTACCATCACTTGATAATTCTACCTCAATAGAGAACAGACCATCTGAATCTTCTACGAGGCTAACATACCCATCAAAACCCTAGAGAGCAAATATCACACAAATAAAACTAGTAAACACGATCAAGACGTCATTTGAGTGCAAAAAGTCATATCTGCAATAGCTCCCATTTTACATAAATTTGCATTGCACACTGTAGAATGTTTTGTCTTGGGTCAGTGGCTCTTTAAATGGTTCTTCAGGTGACGCCATTTTAAGAGCCAATGACATGGGAGAGAAATTTTGAGTGATATTTTGCCCTGGTGTTTTGCATTCTAGTGACAAGTTGTTAAATACACATTACATATGGCAGCCATTGCAGATACAACTTTCTTGCACTCACATGACATATTATTTGATTCTTACATTGTTCATATCTTTTAGTTTTGCTAATATTTCATCCAGGGCCTCCTAGAATAGCAGTGCTTTGTCACTGAAGGAGCTACCCTGAATAAAGAAAGCTTAAATAAATAAAATAAATAAAGTATAAATGTTGTACACAGAATTGGCAGTAAGTGCAATAACCCTCTCCATACCTCTGTATTTTTGTTGAAGAGGGTTTTTAACATCCTTGAGCTTGCTGGAGCCTTCTCTTACTTAAAACAAAATGTAGAAACTGTGTTTAGTAGTGATTTTTTGGAAAATAAATCAGAGTTATTTTAGGTATTATATTCAAGGCTCATAAATATATAAGAAAACCTACAAAACACATTATAATCATCTATTAACTCAAAAAAACCAAACACACAAATCTTGTGTTTTGCTCTGAAATTGAGTAAATACCCATCTAATCTAGAAGTACAGCAACTATTGCAATCAATCTACCAATCAATTTTGTCCTTACATCAATGTCATTATCAACAGGAATAACCACAAGCCTGTTGAGATCTCCTTCTCCATTGACAACATATTTATCCTGTGAAGTGACAATGCCAGTGTAGGTTGCTGGTGCAAATCCTGGACATTCGTCATTTGTGTTGTTCACTTTGATGACCACACTTATACTTGCAATTCTGAAAGAAGATTAATATCAATAGAAACAATATTTTTGTACCACTTGGTATAGAGGCTGTTTGGCTGAAAATCATGATATAATTCATTCATGCAATATGGAAAATATCACTGGTTTGAGGCTGTATCACATTCAGTCTTAGGCAGGACCTAAGGCCAGTCTCATGGTCAGTGTTCCCGCTAAGGATTTTGACTTTGCGCCAAAGTGACATAAAAGAAAAAAATCAATCTCGCCATTGCCAATTTCGGAAAGATCACCTTAAAAAATGAGAGTAATTTCGAATATACTCTGAATAAAACTGGAATAAGTGGACGTTGTGTATAACAAAAACCCTATTTTTGACTTTTTGTTTTGGGAACCCCTTGCACCAATTTTTGAGCTCATGGTAACAGGTCTTATCAAAATAAAAAATGCAATATCACTGGTTTGAGGTCGTATCACATAAGGCCGACTTCAAACCACTGATATTTTCCGTATTACATGAGAACAAACAGGGGGTAACAAAATTTAAATTTACTAAGTTTGATTCACAGCTACACATGTCCTTTATATATTGCATTGAGTACTGTACTACAATATGTATCTCTCGCACACTACCACACACTATTATGTAATTCAATTGCGAGTTCCAAAAGCAATACAAGACAGATAAGTTAAAGAGCTAGATGATACAAATAACACCATATAAGCAATACAAAAAGTAATATCTTTATTAGCTATTGTCAAATGAAATTGTTTCTTTTTTTTGTCTACTAAGATATTATAATGTCTAAAGTGATACCAATGCCTTTGTATCTCCTGCTAGATATAACAATACTTGACAACACAAGTATTCACACAGTCACCAATGCTTCCTTCTTTTCAGAGATGTAGCACGGGCATTTAGCGCCCGGGACAAGACGTGAAATTAGCGCCCCAAATTAAAAGGGCAAAAAAGTGCTTCCCAAAAAAAAAGAAAAATCCAGCAGCTTTGAAGTCTTACCTGGTAGGGTTGGTCAGCCTGTCTTCAGCTTCCACAACAAGGACATACTCAGTAGTGATATCTTCTACATCTGTCTGATCAGAAATCACACTGATCATGCCAGTTGTAGCATTCATGGAAAACACCATTTCTCCATTACTGCTGGCAGATTGGAGCCGGTAGAAGATTCTCTCATCGTCACCAGGGTTGTTTTGACGGAATGCTTTGACCTGCAAAAAGAACACACCATTCTTCATTATATACACTAGACACACAGTCATGTTTTCTTTTCTCTCATGAGAGTGCAAGTCCCAGATGCTAGTATTCTTTTGACCTTCAAGTGGACCATTTTGATCTATTTTGATAACCCCCTTTGATCCACATACCATAGTAAAAGTTGCAGTAATTTTGAACTTTAGACCTTCTCAGTACAAAGCAAAAAGCAAAACCTCTTTTCTTTTTTGGGGGGGAGGGGGGGGGGCAGTAAAAGGTCAGTGTAAAATCAAAAATCTGTCATGTGATGCTTTGTGCCTATACTCTGTACCTTTAAGCAGCTGCTCCAGTAATTTAGCACATTTCTCCAAATGTACCTATGTAGCCAATGACATATCCACATCTTTCTAAAAGAGCACATTGTTTAAATAAATAACTGAATCTATGGAAAATATGAAATACAATCTGAGCTGCAAAGTGTCAACCTACTTGAATGACATCTGTTCCTGGCTGGATGCCTTCATTTATAGATGCTTGGTAGTCAGTGCGCTCAAAGGTTGGCGCCAGGCTGTCTGCTGACAAAATGATGACATCAATAACACTACGACTACAGCCTAGTTCACTATCAGTGATTGATATCTAGAAGAAAATTACATTAAGATATTGTATTAAACAAAATGAAATGTATCTTTAGTATCGCCTATTCTTAACAAATCTTAAGATATTTGTAACATATTTTTGTTTTTGTGCCTGCTTATCAGCAAATATTCTCATTCTCATTTGCGGAAAAAGTATACTTTAGGTCCCATCAAAACTTCTACCCTAACCATGACCTGACTCAAACTCACTAACCATTCAGCATAAGCCTCTGATTAAGTGGGCATTAGTTATGTGGGGCAAAAGTTATATTCTGATGAAACTGTAATGTTTATTTACAGTTTTGTAATGATCATATTGTTTCTAATCTCCTGGCAAGACTTGGAACTTCTAATTCAACTCTTTAAATATCATTTAAAAAAGCACTTTCTAGAGGTTGATGTTCTTGCATTAAAATGTGCATAAAATGAAAAATTTAACACAATTTCTTTTAAAGTTGACATATTCTGACATTTCTAGCTTTAACGAATTGTAACTCCACTTCTGGGAGATGTATGAATTTGAAAGAATTAGCAATATAAAGCTGAAGATATATTCTACTTGAATCTGCAATAAATACAACTGCAACTAGACAACTCCAGAAGATCTATGCCTGGCTGAGTTCAACAATACTACTCCTGAGAATAATGTGTTTGTAGAACCCTTGGGGGCGCTCATCTTAGAATAATTTCAGACCTGCATATTTGAAAATTGTCAAATTTCAGACAATTTGTGAAGATGGTGTGGCACCCCCTTAATGCAGTTTATGAGCTTAACCCTTGAGGACGCTCTCTTAAAATAATGTAAGGAGTGTATTTTCATCAAAATTTTAAAATTTGTGAAAATGGTGTGACACCCCCCTAAATGCAGTGTATTAACTTAACCCTTGAGGGCGCTCATGTTAAAATAAT
>JXSR01S057614.1:0-17771 GCA_000969725.1 Ophiothrix spiculata | reverse complement strand
CAGTGAAAACTAAACCTTTTTTTGATTTCAAGCAAAAATCAACTTTTTTATTCGACCATATGAAGAGTTTTTCAGTCATACGTTTGTTACTCGGTCATGAAAAGTATTTTCTAATCAGAAATTGTGATTTTTTTCTATCTGTGCATGAATGAGCACATATTTTAATTCAAAAATGTCACAAACGTTTACCAAAACGTTACACCAAAATGTCACAAACGTTACCAGACGTTACCAAACAAAACATTCCATTAAAAGAAATCCTGACGATAGATATCCTATTACTTTTATGAAATATTTGTAAGTATGTTACCCATCATCTGTGAAAAGCGCAATAAAAAAATTTGCTAGCATGTCAGAGAATTTTTACTTTGAAGTCATTTGGAGCAAAAAAAACATTTCCGTGCGATGTCACAAACGTTACCGAACGTTACATGAACTTTATTCACTATTTTGGTAATTATTTTAATTTTTAAACACCTGCATGTCTTGATCCCACCAGTGAGCACCATTATCAACAACAAACTCGTTGACATAATGTTTCTGATCAAATCGTGCCATTAGAATTCAGGACCACCAATGATAGATACTCAAAATACATCAGTCATGATTTAATACCAGATAACATGAAAGATCCATCATTTTACACAAAACCTACACTGCCGAGGTATGTAGATGATACTTTTTGGAAGAAGTATAAAGATGTTTTGTTAGATTTTCGGTATTCTCCTCTATTGGCACATGACCTGCGTAATCTACCCAAAGCATATATAATGACGTGTGAAAAGGATACCCTTCGGGATGATGGTATTATGTATTATAAGCGCTTACAAAAGGCCAATGTGGACGCGAAATGGGTGAACTATCAAGGTGGTTACCATGGAATGATAAGTATCCCCTTTGGGAATTATTCGGTGGCAAGAACTGCTGTTGGAGATTTTATTGACTATTTGAGAGATAATTTGTGAGATCCATCAATATTTGACACAATGGAGTCATTCTGATATTTTACCCTTTTTTTCTCAAAATGTTACAGAAAACAGAATTGAATTGTCCAAATCTTGTCCAAATCTCAAAATTTTACACAACTTATATACTCCCCAATAAATCTAGCACCTCTCTATATGCAGATACTGATTTTTTCAACAATTTGACCTTTGACCTGTGAACTTCTGATTGAATTTACAAAAATGACCCATAAATTTGACCCCGGATGACCTCCGTTTGCAAATTGTGAACACCCCCATAATCCATCTATCGATCAAAGCATAATCATATTTTCTACTCTAAATGTTTGACGATAGACATATCCATCGACCGATAGCTGCATCATAATAGTATAAACCAAGCCCAACTTTAGTTTAGGTTGGGGTTTGCGGCCCTGATATCTGAAACCCAAGTCCCACTAGGGAATGGAAGATAAGACTCTGAAAAGAGGGTGTAGAGAACTGAGGTAACCCAAATATGACCCTTGATAAATTTTGGGCTCCAGGAGCAAAAATTTCATACATTTAGCCTGAAATTAATGGAGGTCTTGTGAACTCAATTTCAAAAAATTAGGCTAGGGAACTGATTTTTTTTTTAAATAGGGCTTGTGAACTAAATATTGTGCTTGAAATGTGGGTCTATTGAACGGCAGACAAGGCGTGAAAAGGGGGTCTTGAGGGCTGCATGTATCACCTTTGTAGATTTATGGCATGTACATTGTAATATCATTATGTAAATGTTGTTTTGTAAATTAAAAACAAGGCAAGTCCACTCCACATAAACATATTGGGGGTGTTTACCCAAGCGTTCAATCCATCATCACCATACGAAAGGAATGCAAACTTCAAGAACTTAAATGAATGAAATGTATTGGTCATATTTTGGGATGAGTCTGCTACAGGTAGATTTACCCATTCATTTACCCATTGCATGGTTGGTGAACGTTGATATTTCACACCGCTGACCTACACACACATTGACACATAGCTCATATTCAAGCAGGCATGACTTTAACTAGGCCTAATAGTTTTGTTTTGATTCCTAAATCAAGTGTTTCTAGACACTTTTTCATATGTTTTTCTGGATTCCACGCGATGTGATAGACAATTTTTATTTGAGAATATGTTATCAGGAAGATAATTTGTCCATGCACACCAACCTATAAGTAGACATGAATTCTGATATGTCGTTGCAGAGTTATTGAATTTTAAAACATTGCCAAATTTTTTTGGAATTGAAGAATAAAAAAAATCAGTTGTCTACAAGTTATGTGGACATCCATGCATACTCAAGAATTTTTTTAATATATCTGCTTAATCAAATGTAATTAAACAACAAGCGGCAAAAATAATGATTATTTGGGTGAAATTTCTGCACCTGTTTTTCCGCCTAAATTAATTGTTGATCAGCCCTTTACCATGCGGAACTAATCATCTTTAAATACCATGCGCATGTGTGGGCGCAAAAAGCTGCAAAATAACTCCTGGTGTGTGTGCAATATCCATTCAGACAATTAAATTATTGACCAAATTACTCTGTGTATTGACCAGCGGTGTAACGGTGATTGGTGCCGTGACCTTGTTAGCCGAAAATAAAGAAAGTAAAAGATTTATCCCCTGACCTGCGTTCTCCAAAATTAGTTAAAATAGCGATACAAAAACCTTCATACATGTAACTTTGCAACGGAAGGTTTGATTTGAAAAATTCAAACGGTTTTGGATTTCTTAGAATACCTATTTTCATTTAGAATTCATTTGAAAGAATTTGATATATAATTTAAAAATCACCTGACGTGTCTACTATAGGCTACATAGAATAAATACTTGAAATATTCCTTTTTATTTGACTGAAAATATCTACTAAACTTAATTGTTCTGAATTTATCTTTGTTGGCTATTTCATGACTTTTTTGCTGCTGAAATAAATCAATCTATAATATCATGTCAAAGGTTATTCTGCAAAATGATCTCTAAACTAGCCTCATAAGCTCGGCCAGAAAAAAAAAGGAGTCGTTTCTCTATCTCTTAACTGTGTATACTCCTGAACACCAGGAAGCAAATGGTTACAAATAGATATTACATCATGTCAACCATCCTCTAATACAAATTGCCGGTCGCATCACATACATATATGACATTTTTGAGAAAATTCGCATGGATTAGTAGGCCTATATTTATGATATCTTTTAAGCCTGCCAAGTTACAGAACTTAATTTAGCCTTATTAACAAGATATATGCGTTCTTTTGAAATTTAGCATTTCACAAACAGGTCTATATATGCAAAAATTACATACGTTTGAATAACAATTAATAAAGCGCATCACATACGGGTCTATATAAAATAATCGCATCACATACTGGTCTATTATATAGGGCATTCTATATGATGTTCCCTGTATGAAAGTGCATCATATACTGATCTGATAATGATCTATATACAGATTCACACGGAAGTTTCCTATACCATTATGTCGTTAAATTAAAACTAAAAGTTTCCACATACAAGTTGTATTAACTTGAAAAAGTTAAATGTTTTGAAGACAATTCAACAAAATTCGTAACAGTTTTTCATTACGAAAATTCATAACATTTTTTCACTACGAAATTGATCTTGAGCTCAGTTTTATTGGAAAGAATTTCAAATGTGATTTTTTCAAAATATGTGTTTTGCTTATAGACCCGTATATGATGCGATCGAAGAAATGACCATTAAATAAAATGCAAACATACCTTTAGATTCTTTGGTCTGTGCCTCTAGTTGTTCTACTGCTTTCGGATCCGTTTTAAATAAATATAATTTCTTCAGATACACCATGCGAGTAGTCTGTGTGATGGGGCCCACATTGTAGCCATACTCAGTTAATTGCTGTCTAATGTCCACATCAGAAAGTTTGAAGAGATCGGAAGGAATCCGAACAGGCTCGTGAAACGACTCGGTTGTGTTGTTGAAAGTGCTATACTGCTTCCAGTCATATATGACTGTTGAATCTGACATGCATAAGGATTGCGAATCAAATGAGTTTAGATGGTTCGCTTCAATACCTAGCGTTGATGCGGACGGACATTGTTTCTCAATCAAAATGGTGGATGCTTCAGAGTCCTTGTGCAAAAAACACATACTGTTCTCATCCACGATCTGAGACAATGTGGCTGATAGGTCATTACTAGCGATGCTGGTGTTTGTTGAAGCGACGGAGACGATGCTTGCATTTGCGGACGGAAGGTAGCTTACAACATAACTCGAATCAGCGGAGTCATCTCCAGTTGGAGGTTCTAAAGCTGGTGATGATCTTCCAGATGTACAGGCAGTATTATTAAATGACTGTCTTTTAAGATTAAGCATGGAGTCATGGTGCGAGTAATTGTTTAAGTTTGATGTACTGGATGGAGGTTCTAAAGCTGGTGACGATCTTCCGGATGCGCAGGCAGAATCGTTAAATGACTGTCTCTTTAGATTAAGCATGGAGTCATCACGGCATGAGTTATTGCTTAAGTTTGATGAACTAGTTGAAGGTTCTAAGGCTGGTGATGATCTTCCAGATGTACTGACAGAATCATTGAATGAAAGTCTTTCATGGCAGGAGTAATTGCTTAAGTTTGATGTACTGGATGGACTATTTGAGGCACTATCACTGATACCAGCTCTGCTACTAGGGTATACTACAGTATGATCCAACCCGCTACACTCAATAACTGTTGAACCAGGAGAACCTGCAAAATATAAAGAACAATATATTGTTTGTTTCATCATAACAGTTTAATATACTTGGGGCTATTTAATAGAGGTACTATCACAGATACCCGTTGTTAGCCCTGCTACTAGGGTATACCACAGTTTCATCTAACTTTTTACACTCATGTTGAACCTGGAGAACCTGTGAAATACAAAGAACAATACATTATTTGTTTCTTTATAACAGTTTAATATACTTACGACTATTTGAGGCACAATAAGAGATACCAAGTGTGTTAGCACTGCTCACATCACAGTTTGATCCAAAATAAATATTGAACTTGTAAAATGTAAAGAACAAAGTTGTTTGTTTCTTTGCCACTTTAATTTGATATGCAGTGCAAACTCATTATAGCAACTCTGATATAAGAAATGGCCTGTTTCATTATATCTAATATAAAGTTCAAATTAACACTTGATGTACTTGGCCTAATTGAGGCACATATACCGAATGTAGATCTGTTGCTAAGGTATACCATGGTATACCCTAGCCAGTTTGATCCAAACTGCTACATAATTCAAAAACAGTTCAACAAGTTCCATGCATTATATTACAGTTCAGTATATAGCACTGCCACATTGGATACCAGATTAGCACTTTTACGTCACATGCAATTTGACCTAAAAGAAGATATCATGTATATCCCATCATGCATTGCTTCCTAAGGGATTGTTTGTCAGTGTTGCTAAAAAAAATCAGCCAGAGTAGCGGTAGATCAAAGACCACGAATTCCCGGTCAATTACATGTACGAAGGATAATCTTTTTAGCCATCGATTTTCAGGTGATGTCATTAAAAATTCAATTGTTACACTTGAATGATCAATTACGACGGATCAGCTTCGAATTTAATGACTCATTTTATTGCATTCTATCGAGTGAAAATGAAATAAATCGATGTAAAGAGCTTTTTCAGTGCATATTTTCCAAAAAGGAGCCGACTTTTAGAAAAATATGCCGATTTCCGCGGTCATAAAACAATGAGTAGCCTAAAAATAGCGAAATCGCGGTAGAGCTTTTCAAGTAGCGGCATGAAAGTCAAAAGTAGCCCTATTGGGCTACTAAATCGCGGCTTTGGCAACACTGTTGTTTGTATAGGAAATTATGTGAATAGTTAGTGATGAAATGACCCTAAATCAATGGTAATTGTTGTAATCTCGCATTTGGGTATGTTTCATCACTAATTATACTCACATGACTTCCTGTTTCAACAACTCGCCGTATCTTCTAATACGGGAACGCCCGGTGTTGATTAGTGATGAATCCACAGTTGATATTCAAATAAGCGCGTCACGCATGGCACAGCGTACACGAAGGTGCGTTTACGCAGTGCACATAAATCAGCACTTGAGTACGTGCAAGGACTGGTGCTTGGGAACAGCTAGTTAAAAAATGACAAAGCAACACTCATTTAAAACTAGCATTTTGTTTCAGATTCTTCAAAGTATTTTTATTGAGATGAGTATCTGTTGAATTGAAAATATTTAGAATTTAATTCATACGTTTTCAGGTAGATTTTCGTTGTTGAAAGGTATTCAAACATGCTACAGAGTTGTTCATCGCTAATCAACAATGATGCATCCGATGCGTCTGCATATTTTTATCACACTAGGGTGGCTAAAGCCACCCTCGCGCGATAAAAAATACGCAGACGCATGGATGCATCGTTGTTGATTAGCGATGAACAACTCTGTAGCATGTTTGAATACCTAAATATAACATCCCATAGGAAACAAACATTTTTTAAAAGAAATATATTCCTGGAGGAGTCACTGATGTTATTGGCAAAGTTTCTACTTCTCTATTTTCCAAATTAATCATATCTTTTTCAGATAATCTATTTGTGTAAATGTGGCAACACAAACTTAAATGAAAAGGGTTCCAAAACATACAGTTATATTTGAATTTAGTTGAAAATATTATACACTGTTCTTTCTTACTGTTATTATTGTCAGCAACAAATACTCTCTTGGCTCTTTCACCAGGAAATATGAAGTGAACTTAAAAATAATAAACCTAAGTAAGTTTGTGTTGGAATAGATTTTACAAAAGTGCATTAAAATCACTATGTAAGTGTGACACTTATTAATCTGGAATTAAAAGTTCTGGTTCTGACAAGGAATTTTTATAGGGGAATCAGGATACGCTGCCATCTTGTGTCGCTCATGGAGCAGAGTTATTGGACAGTTTGGTCCGATATCCAGGCAGATTGTGTAAATCTTCACTTGACGCATATACAGCGTGTGTATTTTTTTCATGCGCAGACCGTGTATGTGTTTCAAGTAGTGTGTATTGCGACTTGCTCTAATCAAAGTACGCCAAAGCCTTAAAATGCTGGAGGTACAATAACTCACCCTCCATGAGCAACAATCCAAGATGGCTGCCATCCCATAGGATTTACACAGCGGTGAAAATGCGGCAAGTGCCGATTCCCCTTTTTAATTTCCTTGGGTTATGAACTTCATGAGTACTCTCAATGTCAGGTGATTGAAGGCACAATCCACCTTCAGGCCAAGAAAAAAAAGTTTTTTGTTTGCCCTCAACTAACCGACCTTAATTTTGGAAATCAGGAATTGTTTTTTCTATGTACTGTACAAAAGAATACCAACCCTATTTGTCATCAATTCTTAAAAAAAGTTTTTTCTGTTCACATTTTTTCATGCTGAAGATGTTAAAACAAGATGGTTCGCATCATTTATGGTCAAGTCAAATCCAAGCGGTATCAAGGTTAAAGACTTATCATAATGAGTTCAAAATTTTTGGCTATTACTTTGAAATGACCTTGGTTGATATCAGGTCAATTTGAAGTCAGGTGAAGTTCTTTGAGGTGCCATTTTAACCCTTATAGCATGGTCTTTGCAAAATATGTTGAAAAGCGAAAATGGCAAGAGGCTGCATTTATGGCTTGTTTGGGATGGACGGTCTCATTTAGGGAACAGTTCGAAATTCAACTGGCAATTACGGCCAAGAACCAGTTCTGGCTGGTTATTCTTGTGCTGAACAATAATCATCCACTACTTTGGTTCCAGGCTGTCCCAGGGGGGCCACGCAAGTATATTTTTTGTACACATGCGTAAACGTAGGTTTACAAAATACCCACTAAACAGGTCTTCGCTTACTTTGAAGAAATACACCTAAACAAGGATTTACGTGCAATTTTACTAAAAAATTTACCCCTAAAAGTTGGATTTTTTCTTTCGGGTTTAAAAAGACCCCTTTTTTCCAAATGTTGTATTTTTGTTTTGAAAAAACACCCCTTTTTGTTGAAAATCAGTGTTTTTTTACCCCAGTGCTTTCAGTGTTGGTCAGGGAAATTGACCCATTTTTCCATGTTTTTCTATTCACGCATGTGTACACCAATATAGCTCAGTGGCCCCCCTAAGCAGGCGGTCAACCAGTAGTTAAGTTTTGAAGTTTTGCACTTAACAGTTGGGAATGTCACAAAAGAGAATGTTTATAAACTGTGAAAGCAAATTACAAAGTTCTATCATACATACCTTTAAAAAACCAAAGTGGGTTGTCAGGACTGGTGACGTCAAATCCTTGTTTAGCTGCCAAATACGTCTCTGATATCACCTTTTTTGGGAGACAGAGGAAACTTTGTGGTACATCGCAATCTTCCGACTCCATCATGGCAGGGTCATTGGATGACGTTTCGTCAAGCTCTTTAAAGTCTGTCAAATAATTATGGAAGAATCAATATATGTGACATTAATAAATAAAAATAAATAAATAAATGTCGGTGCTTATATACAGAGCAGCAAAGGCAGAGAATTCTTTTTTATTTTGAACTTTTAAAGTTCTGAAAATTGTCATTTATCTCTGGAACCAGATGACCAATTAAAATGTGATTTGGATGCCCAGTTAGGTTATATTAACCCTAACTCCCAAACGCTTTTACGTCATACAAAAATTTCCCGTTTCCACTGGGATTTGAACCCCTGGCATCCCGATCCCATGTCCACCTATGGCAAGCCACCGAGTATGGCCTGCCATGGCAGCCATTTCGTGCCCATCTGTATCCCCAGTCTGCGACGTATTTGGACTTAGGCGATTTTCTTGATTTTTGCTTGTTGGATTTTGTTGGACTGTGACGTGTTAGGGTTATAAAATGAAATTTGAAAATTGCTGAGACATGCGACTCATTTCCCTTGATAGGGTCACATATTGCAATCTGGGAAACCAAGAGTATAAAGTTTATAACCAGGATCAAGAGAAATTTTATCCTTGAAAACCAGCACTTCTTGAGAGAAGTCAGTGATGTTCAACTTTTGAATATTAATATTGAATTGACAAAAAATTGATTTATTTGTTTGTTCATTGAATCATTCTTCCAGCAGAACAAATTTTGACTCAGTCTGGGACTAACCTTAGTCCGGGTTTAATATGACACTATTGTGCACACAAACCTTGCAGTCAATAAAAAAGCCTTCTACAGGGAATGTATCTTGACGCTTACCCATGCGTTGAATTTCAAACTTTTCTTAGAACTCCTTAGCATGTGTTTCTATAGGGCCTACCTTGTGCAAATTTGACAGTGTCCATCTTCAAATTTAAAATACTGGTTCTTCGGAACCACACGATCCCCCTGGACGAGACGATACCAAAACATATGAGGGTTCTTATATTTTATCCAAAACCCTAGTTTGGTTCCATTCGGACTTCCAACTTTTCAAATTACGCCAAATTGACATTTTCAGCCTATTTTACAATTTGGCCTCATATGACCTTTGACCTTGGTAGTGACCTTTCACCACATTAACATATGTGACCCGTCATATCGAAAGGTACCTTAAGGGTCCCAAAATGTAAATTGATTTTTTGGTCTCATCTGAAAGATTATATTTTAAGCTTTAAAATGACACCTTGCTTTTGGTTATTGGATGTTTGATTGCAAAGTTACATCCAAATTGGTAAAAGGCATCGGGCTGATTTAGAAAACTATAGTTCTGAGAAAACCCAAGTTTAAAGTTTTTATACTGAGTAAAACTTGAATGGAGAGAGGATTTTTATCTTGGTTTTTATCACATTTTTCTTATATTTTGGATGTTGGAACCTGATTAATATGATAGAATACACTTCAAAGGTAACGTTTCTGATGAAATTAGACCTTGGACGTGATTTTTGACTATGCTCAGCTTCAATGGCCTGTATCTCGTAATTTACTATGCCGGTATTAAGGTACGTTTCGATATGATGGGTCACATATGAGGGTTCTTATATTATAACCATAAACCAAGTTTGGTTCCAATCGGATTTCAACTTTTTCAAATGAGGCCAACTTAACAAATTTCAGCCTATTTTACAACTTGTCCTCATATGACACCTTAGTATGTGACCTTGGACCTCACACACAAATGCGGGTTCCCATGCTGCACCCATGACCCAAGCCCGAGTTTGGTCAAAATCAATCGAAGTATGCAGAAGTTAAAGGCAAATGTCAACCCTTTTCACAATGCCGACGACGACGCAGACGGACATCCACTACTATGCCATAATCCCCCTTTTTCCCTCGAAGTTTTCAAGCCAGGGGAATAATAAAGGAGAACCTGAATTACAGTCATTTAAAATTTGTTGTCACTCATGGAGCTGATAAATTATACCTCTGTATTTGCTAGGAAACAGCTCCAAATTGCTAGGCAGATCATGTAAATCATGCAAAGTGTGTTGCATTTCCAGCAGCGTCTTTTGCAACTTGTTCTGAGCTGGGTACCGGTACGTCAATTTACCCCGTGATTTCTTTTTGAAGAGTCTCTCTCCATGAGCAATGAGCAAACAATCTAAGAAAACTTCTACCAGTTCATCACTCCCATCTTCACCACAAGCTGTTCTGGCTCAGCCTAGGCCTAGCCCTAGGCCGAGTCTGCCAGAGACCGAAGACGTTGCTTTGCAAGACCCACCTTGTGTTGTGGAAACTGTACATGTACCACCAACCAATTTAGAGTCTCGGATCATTACAACATCTGTAAATAGTAGTGTTATCGGGGAGGATAATTTACCCCAGAATTGTGACAGTGTTTATGAGCTTACCGATTTGGACGATAATTCGTCGTCCGATCCGGAATTTGACAGGCAATTTGATAAGTTTAATGAGAGGTTAGAGCTCGAGGCAGATGAATGTATGGTAAGTGAGTCTGTAGATAGGTATCCTGTAGATAGGTATTTTCATTTTAATTGTTGTGCCCCAGAACCAGAGGTTCACAGGACTCAAGAAATGCACCCGGTGTTCAGTTGCCAAGTATCGCAGCAGGGAGTGTCAAGCCACGCACTGGAAAATTCACCGGCTTGCGGTAAATTATAATGCACTGAAATTGTTTTTAACTTGATTGTATTCTCATTGTTACAACAGGGACTTCGATTTGAAATTTCCAGGGGCTCTGTCAGAAGCTCTCCTGAAGTTCTTCAGGGGAGCAACTAGGGGAGCTATCTGGAAACTGAGCTATGTTAACACCATCGTGCAAGGGGCTCAATTAAGTGAGCTCAAATAAAGCATTTGAGGGGAGCAGGGTGGCTCAACAGAGCTCACTCTCCTCAAACAGAAGTCCCTGAATTTGTTTGACCATCTTTTGATTACTTTGCACCGATTTGAAGATTCAACTGGATTGTTTTCTGCACCTGCTTGTAGACATATTGTTATAGATCATAGCACATTGAAGTAGACTAGAATTTGTTCTGTGCAATCAAAGCCCTTATTTTGACATTGAGTCGGAAATCCTAATGATAAATCAACCGCGTCGCAAATTGTGACTGTGTACATTTTAGTGATTGATCAGTTGATCATTTTGTGATTGTTTTACTTTTCACATTGTGTCACGATGGAACTAAATTGTTCCAAAAACTAACTTTACTGAGACAATTTTTGTCTCAGCTCTCTACACCTTTGGTTGGTGCGCCTGACATAAAAGGCAGGAAATCCATACAAGGAAGGATCGCTGGATTAAAAAAATGAAACAACTGTATTCTATTTAAAGTTCATTTTATGGACAATGAAATGTAATCTTTGCATATTTTCTGACTATATGTTTAAAGCTAAGAAAATTACTCAAAAAGAATGCAAGATTTTCTCTGCGACACAGAGTAGCCCCGAAATTAAGCTTAATGATATATGTGATTTGTATAAGAAGTCTTTTATTATCTGTGATTATATTTATAGCAAAATATGAACTCGCCGCCATCTTGTGTCACTCATGGAGTTAGGTCCCCACCATGAGTGACAATCCAAGATGGTCGCCATTCCAATAGGATTTACACGGCTGTCAAATCAAAATGGAAGCGAGTCCAGATTACCCTATAATTTCCTTGGATTATACTCTTACACAGTTCTGTGCTCTTGGGACATGTTCAAAGAACTCACCCGTGTGCTTCAGTTGGCGCTCCCATGGATCCTTTAACAACTTGATGCAATCCCAAGATTCATTACTTCTCGCATAATCTAGTGCATTTTGACCAGAGTCGTCTGTTACTGTAGGGTCACCACCACTTTCCAGCAGTAGACACAGTGCTGTATACCGCCCATATGCAGCGGCAATTAATGTAGGGGTCATGCCTTCTGTTGATCTGGAAAAATGGGAGGTAAAAACAATTGAATTGTCTTTAAAATGCGCCCACTCTTATAAACATCTCTCTCAAAAAATAAATAAGTATAACAGCAAAATGTTAAAACACCATGAATATCAGAGCATTTTCTTACATTATTAAAGGGACTGGCCTAGATCTTGTCCGCTGAATTTCTGACTATATATTTTTTCTCATGTATCTATTATATATAGTACATGATTATACTGTAATACTAACATATCCTACCAGTAGTTTCCGCTGAATTTGTGTAACAGAGGAAAAAATGAAATTATCTACCAGCTGTATTTTTTTGTCGCCGGCGACAAAAAATGGTTGAAAAAGTGTTTCTAGTTTCAAATCTTAAAAAGATCTTGTTTCTATACCTGTGATGGGTAAACAAAATTATTTTTGATAAAATTGTTTCTCTTATGATATATTCCATTATAACCTATCTCCAAGAGCTTCATTTTGATCTTTTATCTAGTAAATCCACCTGAGGTACATATTTAGGATTTAGTAAACACTAGATAGTCACACCACCATCACATATAGATATATTGCAAATCAATTCGCTGTCAATTTCTGTGTACATTTCTGTACTTTTTTGGATTTTACTAACTTTTAAGCTTTATTTATAGCATTTCCATAAGTTTTTAATTCTAAGTGGAATCTAGGCTAGTCCCTTTAAGCTTACCATACTTGTGAATAATGGCAGAATGGTGCCAGAAGTTAATGAGGTTGCAATCCCAGAAAAAATCTTCAAGCAAACAATTTTGTGACTCAAAATGTAATGATAATTGTGACCCAATGTAAAGTAAAAAGCACTCCTTTTGAAACTGGCACTCGTTTTCAAAAGCACTAGTTGGACCTGGTATTCCTTTAATCAACTTTTACTACTTGTTTACTTGTAGGTTCTTCTTTTGTCCATAATCAGTACCTGGTTGTGACCATACAGAAAATGCAATGCCCCAGTGACATTTATTAGGGACATTACGGTATTTAGTATTAAAGGGGCAATTCATGATCCACTTTTCACCCTCAAGGTCACCTCTAAAAAAATTTGTTTGTATAGCTAGAACGAATCCTTGGCTGGTATATATTACGATCCCGAACCATTCTTTCAAATGTGCTTGAATTTCTGAGAAAAATGAGAAAATGTGTCATTTTCTAATTACTGTCGGGGCCCCGACAGTAATTACAGCACAGCAGCCTATGGAGATTTTTAAAATACTGAAAAGCTCATAACTTGAAAACGGATGGGCGGAATCAAGTGAAATTTTCAGCATACATTTATGTTGTACTCTTCTTTCTATTTAGCTAGAAAACAGGTGAGGTTAATGTCACATCAGAATCATGAATTGCACCTTTAACTTAACTGCATGTACAGGGTCAAGGAAGAACTAGTTCTATTATTCATGTAGGGAGCAAGATTATACCATGCAGTTTACAGCTAGCCTCATTTGGTGTTTTTATTTTATCATACTACCAAGAGAATTTATGACCACATTTTGTATTAAGCCATATTTTCATATCATGCTACTGATCTGAGCACGTCAAGTGTTTTATCCAGTCACTGAGCACCTCAGAACGTTGCATTTAAATTGATAGGTATGTTTTTTATGTACTGTAAATGTTCATCAAAAGCGGTTACTTTTCGTGATTTTTTTATGAAATAAAGCAGAAAAATAAATAAATAGTTTGACTAATTAGTGGTATGATAAATGTGTATTTGGTTCAGCATTTAAAATTTCTTGTTGAGACATTGCTAGATTTGTTTGACCTAGACACAATTGAGCGCCTTTCTCAACACAGACATGGATAAAACTTACTGAAGCATCAGTCTCATGAAATGCAGTCCCATGCCAACCGTTTGAAATCTGTTGATACCATCATCTGGACCATGATAGGATTCGCACCATGAACCAGTTGATTACGAATTGACCCGGACATAACTGATCCTCTTCCTCACCTCAGGCTCAGCTATGGTTTATATAAAACCTATATGTACCTATATTGTAACACTGGGACTACCCCCACATAAGTTCTAACGTTGGGATATGTCAATTTCAAACAGAATGATATCATGCAATGATTGCTCCTGGTGATTGCTTTGTGCGAGAAATACTAACATTTTGACATGTTCTGGAGTTATTTAGATTATTAATTATTTCAAATGTCTTTGTTTTAGAATACATTTAATTGAATTTATATGACGTCTTACGTCTAAATATTAGATCAAGGCCTACCCTCTGTTAAATAATGGTATATGATCTTTTTATCGTCATAGTTAAAAATAGATCAATTTGGTTGCTGACGATTCCCGTTGCTCTTTTGGTTCCAGGGACTGTAATATGTATCATGAAATCAATGGACATCGGCATTGCCACATGCTTTTTCGTTCAGGGAATTCCCAGGCACGTCCCTCGATAGCCAAATAATGCACCAGTTCGGCGACTGGCGACTTTGGTTCGCAAAAATGGTAGCTTTTTCGACAATCATGAAAATACAACCGAAGACACAATAGAGAGATGTTTTTTAGTGAAAATTCTAGCAAAAACTGGACAGAAAGGCAAGCTTAAAACAGTTACGGTTAACCGTTTGATAGAGTTTGTAAACGTTTACACGTGTTCTATCCGTGTAAACGTTTACACGTGTACACAGTCCCAACGTTACGGCCCCACAATGACGTATCAGTTTCACAAAATCTAGTGAATCTTTGTGTTCCGTGCCAACTGGTAGAAATGTGCTGATACCATCATCAGGTCAAAGTCCATTGCGAAAGAAATTAAGCAGGCAACCTCTATAATTTGATCAACACTAAATAGGCGGGCCTCTTCACATTGTGAATTGATACAGATAATTGCGTTGAGACTATTATACCATAAGAGTGTGCGTAGCTTAACACCGCGCAAACTACAGCAGACGCAGTGCATATATATCGCATGTGTGACTCGCGCATCGGTATCCATGGCATACGCATGGGTGAGATTATACTTGCGGACGAAGAAAAACCTAACAATTCCTGCCTTTAGTGATGATCATAGTATTAATGCAGCTGATCTTCCAGCCTTAGGCCTTTCAATTTTGCAACCTCCTTCCTCAACTCAGCTACATAGATAAAACCTACCTCACATTGGGGTTACGCCCATATTGAATCATTAGCTTCATAAAATCTAGTGCATCTTCGTATTCCATGCAAGTTGGAATCCTCACCTTAAGATGTGTTGATCATGCAACCCCTTCCTCATACCAGCTACAGATAATTTATTTAACCTACCTTACATTGGGGTTACCCCCATACTGAAGCATCAGTTTCACAAAATCCAGCGCATCTTCGTGTTCCATGCCCACAGCAAGATGAAATGCACTAATCCCATCATCAGGTATAATCAAGTTGGGATTCGCACCTTGAACCAGCAGGCGACGTGTTGAACTGTAAGAGAAAATAAGACCGAGCAAAGATTGTTTCAGATTTCTTGTTGAGACGTTCTTACTGTATGTTGACTGGACATTGTAGGACTGATTTTTAGTTGACACGCTATCGATGCCTGTCTCAGGCATTAAAATACAAGAGGGCGAAGGGCGAATTGACCCCTATTTTTATTAGGTGTGGGCTATACGTAAGTCAAAATTGCTTTTTTCAGAATTTCTATCTGTCAACAGTTTTTATGCATTGCAACTGATCTATCTCAACATGATATGGCGAAAACATTTTAATCGGGTCGAAGAAAAAAGTGTGCCGCGCCCTCTTGTGACCGTATGTCATTTTAGAGAAATTCTTGTTTATTTTACGAAAATTGTTTTTTAATTCACAATTCTTGATCTTTTTGATTTGTGAATGAGTCAATGGTTATCAAGTGGAGTCAAAGGAACACAAATATGAAGTTTTTGTAAACCCTAGTCATTTCGTATTCCTGAAAATTGACGTTTTTGGTCAAAATTCCAAGCGAGGGCGCTTTTTGCAATTATGCGCAATTTGTACAACTTTGTGTAAATTAAAGTATGCAGATGTTAGGATACTCTGATGTTTAATTTACCCAAGAAATTTGAGCCTTGTACTATAATTAGTTTGATCGTAGTTCCCATTTTAACGTTATTTTAATGTTCCTATACATTTGTATAGGGAAAAGTTCGTTGACCCCTATGCTTTTACATAGGGTTATTATTGACGTATTTAAACGAGTCTAACTGACAAACTTAAGTAGATTAGAAGGCTCAAATTTTGTAAGCAGATCAAATTTGACACCGCCTTGGCAGTTGCTACCTTAAAATTAGCAAAAGCAATTTCTTTTGCGCATAATCATTAAAAGCGCCCTCACACACAATTTTGAAGGAAAACGTCAATTTTTACGACAACGAAATGTCTAATAGTCATGAAAACTCTTAACATGGATTTCATAACTTATTTAGACATATTAAAACATTGAAATTGCTTCAAAACGTAAAAGATTTTTAGATTTTAAGCATTTTCTTCTCTAATTAATACACAGATATTTACTATGGCGACACACTGACACTAGAGGGCGTTGCACACTTTTTTCTTTGACCTATAACCAAAAATTTTGTCATTTCAAGTTGAGATAGGTCAAGTGCAATCCAAAAAAACTGTTGACAAGGCAAACTGAAAAATCATCCATTTATAGCCAACTCCTATTTTTATAAAAAAAAGTCCCCTTGCAAAGGTGGGAGAGGGCGAAAAAATATTACAAAAGCACATCAAACGCCCCCACCTATAAAAACCTAAGTATAGATGAAGTTTAACTGCCCAAAATGTTGCTCATAACATGATAATTATATTTAGCAACAATATCCCAAGTAAAAAAAAATAGTACCTAAGAGCCCCCTGTAATGAAAGTCAGAGGGTGATTTTAATTTGCTGAAAAAAAAAGCCCCTAAAGAAAAAAATATTGAGCCCCCTTAAGATAAAAAATATTTTGACCCCTGAACTGTCTTAATCTTGAAAACCTCAACTACATTGTGTAAGTGACACTTTGATTACATGCTCGCCGTCACTCAGCAATAACATGATCAAAAATGACTTTTTCATTGCTGGAATTAATGTTTGCCAGTCTGAAATCTAAACAACTTATGATTAAAATAAAACGTTCAACTTCTGTACAAAAGTTATGGCTGAAAATGTAACTTCACCACTCGAAATTTGTGATTCTATTTCTGTATTTGATTGCTTTCTCAAGCTGCGATATTTAATATTTCCAGTTCAAAAATTAATATCTTCCAAAAATCTAAACTATATTTTGATCTCTAATTTCACTAATTATTCACTTGCATATATTGACCAATAATATGAATAAATATGTGACCGTCCAGCCCAAACCAGCAGTAAATGCCAGCTTTTGTCATTTTAACTTTTTTAATCATTTACAAAGACCATGCTTTAATGATTAAAATGACACCTTAATGAACTTCACACGATTTCCAGAAGTCAAGTTATGGTCCGTCAAAGTTTGTCAGGTAGTAAAACGTATAACTGAGATAAA
>JXSR01S057613.1:97361-113620 GCA_000969725.1 Ophiothrix spiculata | reverse complement strand
TAGTTGAAAAACATTGTTTTTCAGAAAAACAATGTTTATCAGATTGAAAAACAATGTTTATCAGATTGAAAAACAAAGTTTATCAGATTGAAAAACATTGTTTATCAGAAAAACATTGTTTATCAGTTGAAAAACATTGTTTTTCGACTGATAAACATTGTTTTTCAGGAAAACAATGTTTATCAGTTGAAAAACATTGTTTTTCAGAAAAACAATGTTTATCAGATTGAAAAACAATGTTTATCAGATTGAAAAACATTGTTTATCAGAAAAACAATGTTTATCAGTTGAAAAACATTGTTTTTCAGAAAAACAATGTTTATCAGATTGAAAAACAAAGTTTATCAGATTGAAAAACATTGTTTATCAGAAAAACATTGTTTATCAGTTGAAAGACATTGTTTTTCGACTGATAAACATTGTTTTTCAGGAAAACAATGTTTATCAACTCGAAAAACATAGTTTTTCAACTGATAAACATAGTTTATCGAAAAAAAATGTTTTTCAAGTGAAAAACATAGTTTATCGTGAAAAACAATGTTTTTCTCGAAAAACAGTGTTTATCAGTTGAAAAACAATGTTTTTCACTTGAAAAACATTGTTTTTCTGTTGAAAAACACTGTTTATCTGCGATAAACAATGTTTATCGACTTATTGTACATTTGGCTTGCCATATCTGTCGACATACATTTTTTTAGCATTATAAATACTGTAATTTTCTGAATTTCTTGTTTGATAGTTATGAATTTGGTTATGTTTACGGACATAATTGACAAGGATTTCTGGAAGTTGTTTAGTTTGGTTCTTGTACATAAAAATTCCCATTTCAAGTTTAAAAGCATCTTGTACAGTCAGGATTTTACTCCCATATCAGCCTCATAAAGTTTATATTACTATAGATTTGAAGGTTAACCATGGATGAACATTATTAGTTTATAAACTCTCCTACCATTACAAACTGATAAGAATTAATATGAGTCGATATATTGCTTGCATTGCATAATTATACTGTTACCTTGATAGTAAGTATTTAATTGCCTCCAGGCACGAAACATCAACATTACAAAATATAATTAGAAAACCAAACTAATTAAAAAAAGAAGTATCTCGATCTTAAAACATTTGTTATATGCTTAGAAACTTAAGATTTGTCTTAAATTACCTGCTCAAAAAGTCATGGTTTTATTTCATTCAGATGGCAATATTTTAAAAACAATATGTGTATATTCAAACTAGCATCCAAATTTCAATTTATCCAATTCTCTTTTCATACATTCTAACAAATCTGCATCACTTTCTCACATTTTGCCACATTGTTCTTAACCACCACTTTAAAGTGTACTTGAAGCTCTAGTGTTAAATACATTTTTTCTGAATAGAAGGTCACCAAAGTTCTCTCTAACCAAATAGTCGGTTTAAAGACATTAGGAATATCAATATTTTGCAGGAACTGATTAAGAGATTATATTTTACGTATACCAGTAATTTGAATTTGTAGAAAATATTATAATGCAAATGCAAAACAATTAAGCCACAACACTATATGCCATGATATTAACTTCACAGGGGCGGGGGTGTATGTTAGTGGCCCTGGTAATATTACCACTACATGAAAATGCACCAGCATCACGCAGAATGGTATCACATTTCCCTCCTACCAATTTAAATGAGAGAAACCTTTATAATACCACAACTTATACCATAGTCCTGTTACTTCTGTTTAATCGGGTGTTCATGATTTTAAAGGGAATACTGTTTTAGTCATAACTGTCTAATAATTTGATAAAATTATAATGTCTTTATTTTCATACAATACTTTAAACTAAACTATCTATTGTTGATCAATATAAATTCGTTTACTAAGTGCAAAAAATTGTTTGAAATGTACAGGTTTGGCATTTCAATACCTCCCTTTTACAATGTTTACACGTACAATAATCAACGAACCTTTTGGAACCTTCCTTTTTGTAGTCGGAAAATCTTTGACAGAGTACTTACTGACATAAAAATGTACATGGCATAAGCTTTAACATTAAAAGCGTAATAATAACATAGGCTATCTATAATGTGTATTTACCAGACGGGATGAGTTCATATAGACAGAGGCACCTATGGGAATGTGATCTACTATTCAATTAATCTTTCAATTAAGTGTGTAAATACCGTCAGTCGGGAGACTGCAAAATTTGTTTGGGTTAAACAGGTTGTGACACGTAGAGTGTGCAGAGAGATTACGCCCAAACACACCACATAGGAAAACTTAGGAGCATAAAGAAATTAAATGTTGCTGCCAGTTTTCAAATTAAAAACATAAATGTTTAGCGTTTCTGAGGCATTTGTTGCGGTTGTAATGGGATTTTTTAATCTTTAATTCTAGTATAAGATTGCCTAATATACATTATAGTAGTATATTTTCCCAAGTTATTTCAGATGAATTCTATTATTATTGTAGTCTGCAGTAGGTTATCTGTCAAAGTTATGTTGTATCGATCTTAGAATTCACCAGTGCCAGTTGATATTCTCAATCTTGATTTTTGAAAGGAAATATGTAAGCACATTATATGGCATAGTATATTGCTTTAATGGTTTGTAGACATCATCAAATACGTATTTTGTAATCAAGTGAGGGTTTTAATCGTATTAAAAGGTAAACACCTGTTATTTAAATTCTGTAACATCAAAAACTTAAAAAAAAACATGCCTTTAGCAGTGTCTAGCAAATGTTGATGCACGAAAAGTATATGTTTACCGCCATTCAGAATCTCTACTACAGAAAAATATAACCCTGAAATAAACTGTTTAAAACCTATGGTTACCAGGTGTGTTTTTTTGACAAATCGTTTTCCAAGTATTAAGAATATTGAAAAGGTACACTGAAAGCATTTATTTGTCAAGTGGTCCTTATTTGAAACGATTACACTTTTAAAAAAGTTCCATCATTTATTTGTTTTTTTTATACTTCTAGGAGGAAATATCATTACGACTTATGATGAAGAAAAAAACATAGTAACAACGGCGAAGGCTCAAGTTATCGTGAGCCATAATAACAGCGGAAGAGTCTAAATATTAACTTTCGTTGTAATAGAAACAGGTTGAATATTTCTAAAATAGCTTCCTAAACATAAGCGTTTTTCATCGCTTTTATAAACACAAAAAATCTGTGGTAACACTGTCATGTACAATGTTACCACAGTGTTTTGTATTAGTTTAGTTACAGCGTGTTACAGATGACAGAGCCATTATAATGAGAGTGTAATGACTGCTTAGCAATTTATGTGTATTTTAAATTTCATTAAAGTTAAACGAGTAATTTCGTCCATACTGTTTTAAATGTTTAATGTATGTTTTTACTTTTCAAATCCAACAATGCTATTTTTTTTTATATATATAGGAGGGCTGTTCAATAAGTTATGGGCTGGGGTAGGAGATTAGATATGCAGTTTATATTAATATGTTATGCAGTTCCACTTGATTAATGAATATTTGCAAAGTTTCTTGAAAACTGAAGAAACAACAAAACGTTACTGGCACACATTAACCTTCAAGTTGATGGGCCACGGGGATACACTCAACAAATTCAGGAAAGAAAGATTCAACACTTGAAAAATGATTATTACTTTAAAAGATTTGGGCTGCCGATTTTAAAAATGTCAGAGAGGACATGTATGTTGGCGTTATCGGCATCATAATGGTTGATTATTTATTTATTTTGATTCCTATTTCTAGACTTTAGAAGCCTGTAACAAACAAATTTTAAGCTTTTGTAAACTAAAAACGAAACTATGTTTAAGCCTGAAACTTTCTAAATATTCATTTATCTTCTTGAATGAAGTAACTTCTAAATATTCAAAAGTTTACCAATGCTTTGTACATGGTAAATACATGAATAATAAATATAAATTATTTTGATAGTTCTTAAGAATTGAAATTAAGATTATAATTAAATTGGTTTCACGGATTAATGATATGTTTATTGGTAAGGATGGCCGGTATTTCCCTGGGCGGAAATACTGGGCAATTAAACATCGTAAAAAGCAAATTTTTGCCAAAAATGGGAAAAACTTCAAGAATAAAAGTAATCTTATTAATCTAGCAAATCAATTCAAAATTGATCATATAACATTCTAATAGGAAGTTAACCCCAAGAAAATTAGCAAATACGTATTCATTAATGGTATCCCATGTATCGCCCAGGTATTTCCCGGCATTTAGGACTATATCACCCCTAAGCGGGAAATACTTTCCCGAGGAATTTGCCAACTGTTTTAAATATAACTAATATTCCAGTTCTACATTGACCTCAAATAAAGCTTGGCATACTTATATCAAATACCTGGAACTATCAGCTACTAGTTTATTTGGCTTTCAGCAAGAAACACAGCAGTCTAAACGCAATATAATTAGCCCACTTATATAGATACATAATCGCCCGCTTTGGGAACTTGTGTCATGTGTCGGTAAACTAAACTAACATTTTTTCAAGAAGTACCTCTACAAATTATGCCTAAGGCGGATTTCTCTGACGTCTTAGGTAGTGAATTTAGGTGCTCTTAAAGGTTATATGCAAAGGCTGGGCATATTTGACACCAAAGTCTAGAATTTAGCTGTATCAAACAAATTAAACACAAAAGTAATAAATTTTCACCAAAGCAACAGCAAAATAAGATAAAATAACTATTACTCAATGACCATCTCACAAAAACTAATGATCCAAGCAACACCCAAAATGACAAGAATAAAGGTTACCCAAGAACTATGCAGTGTTGCCAGTCACAATGCAAACCAATGGGGTTTTGATATTATATATTGAAATATTTTTTGACTTTTGACTAGAAACAGTGTTTAATTTGAAAATAGTTTTTTAAAGTTTACTTTTAATATCATTTGAGATTCATACATTATTGTAAAGCATCATTTGGAATATAATTAACTTAATACCAGTCAATAACAGGTAAGTGAAAAATTTCAATACACAAAAATACTGCTTAAACCCTATACACTTCTATGCACTGCAGAAGTTAGTTGCACAGGTCAGGTAACCTTTATACATGTCATCATTCACTGGACTCAAAGTGGTATAGATTTGTATTGTGTATTCTAAAAATGCTTTTATTTTTATTGGGAAGCAAAACAATGCAGGAATTGTTGTGTATTCGTCCTATATTAGTGTTAATTGGTTCATTACTGCTCAGTGTTCACCTTCTTTGCATGTAACCTTTAATAGAGAATTATACATTTCACACTGATATTATCCTTAATGACATTACTATGTAACTGCAAACACACGTTTCAATAACAAATACAATAATTGAATACGCTGGAGTAAGAAAACCCCAACTCCAATAGCTCCCTTCTGTAAATTATACATTATGCATACAAATCTCTAAAAAATTCTTTCACATCACTGAAATAGCATTTCTATCAATATCCTAGTCATAGTGTCACATTTGACCTTGTAGTTGACTTTTTTTAGACATTGTTAGATAATTGTTATAGTACATAGTTGCTTTATTTAAACAGCCATTACAAGAAAACCCCAACTCCATGAGTTATCCTCTGCAGTTGTATACTAGAAAAAAATCTAAAAATGCCTAAAAAAGTCAACTACAAGGTCAAATGTGAGAATATTACAGGGATGTAGACATGGAAATGCTTTTTAGTGATTTGTAAGTATTTTCTGAGACTGGTAAGCATTTACATTTTACAGAACTTAACAAAAGAGAGCTATTGGAGTTGGGGTTTTCATACTCTGGCGTATTCATTTGTTTGGTGCGCTATCAACTTATATCGTAAATAACATTCAATATGTAAAGTGTTTTGTTTTTGTTTATCATGCCATTTCAGGTAATAAGATGTTTTGGCTGAGTATTTTTTTTTTTCAATTTAAATTGAGAGTTCTTTTTAATTTTTCTTTTACAGTTTGTGTTTAAGAATAAGTTAAAACATAAATCTTTGCATTGTTGAGACAAGTTTTTCATTTACCTATATCATGATTACAGTGATTTGAGCCGTGCAATAGTTTGTACTATTGCACGGCATGAAACAAACCTGTGTGATATCATGATATAAAACAAATATTGAATGCCTATCCACGTGCAATAGTACAAACTATATCATTCGGTCAAATTTTGACTGATCCTTAAGTGCTTAAAGTTAATAAAAGTATACATTTCCAGAAAGGAATTTTCATGCCAAATAAGGTTAAAAAATTGAACCATGAAAAAAGTGATTTTTTGACCTTATTTGGCATGAAAATCAAAAAATTGGCCAAAATCCTAAAAAGTAAAAAAGACACAACATGCGAGTGGGTGTTTAAAATTAAAATTCCTATTCCTAGGTCATTTAAAAAAAAAATGTTATTTCTAGCTTGGTTGGAAGCCCAAATGGCCTAAAAGTGTGTTTTTCGTGATTTTCTCAAAAAATGTGATTTTTGGTCAAAATCAATATCACCATCATGTTCCTTGTGAAAATTACTTTCTGGAAATGTATACTTTTATTAACTTTAAGCACTTTGTTAAAAAGTTATGGTACAAAATAAATTTGCAAAAATGTAACATTGAGTGAAGGTGCTTACACCCCTTAAAGAATAAAACCTAGCAAGCAACAACATCAGCGTCTTAAAGCAATGAATGTTTGTAAAATTGACAGTTTGATGTAAATATATGTAAAAAAATATCCTCTTTGTATGTGTTAATATTTGGCCGTCCAGTTCAAACGAGCCGTAAAGTCAGCCTTTATTCACTTTCATTTTTTTACATATCTGCAAAGTCTTTGTTATAAGAATCAAACTTTGATGAACTTTACTCGACATTCACAAATCCGTCAAAGTTTGTCATGAAGTAACAAAAACCCAAAAAACTGAGATAAACGCATTCAAAAACCTATAACTCTTTAGATGGTCCTTCTAACATTATTCATATTTCGGTTCAGGTTTTTTATATACAATTTTGCAGGTGTATTGAATAATGCATGAATAATTAGAAAAAAACCAACAACAATTTTACCAAATTACAACCTTTACATGTGTTTTCATGTGCAACGCAAAAATGTGCATGTATATATGTTAAACAATTTATAAGAGAGTCAAAGTTTAATGGAACTTTGAATGATTGGAGTTTTTTTTTGTAATGACAAAAATTCTGCTTTGAAATGACAAAAATTCTGCTTTGAAAGTATAAATTAATTATAGAGTTTAAAAGAAATAAATACAACTATGGTCACAAGACCGTATCTGCATAAAAACATATCCAAGAACAAAAGATTTAAGTACATTCCAGATGAAAAAATACAATTATGTCTTAGTATTTCTTTATCACTTCCGTGTTGTAAATTATATAGATCATTCACCTGAAAAAAAAGAATAAGGTCTTGAAGCATTTCGTTCTTGGGTTTGTTGTTTTGCAGATACGATCTTGTGGCGCTATACATGCCCGTAGCCAGGATTTTTTCAAAGGGGGGGGGGGGGTGTGAGGATTTTCAAAAAGTGGACCTTTTGGAGGAACAATATCATTTTGGTCGACCCTAAACTAATTTTAGTAGTTTTTTAGCAGTTTACCAAGCATTTTGTGTAGTATTTTATAAAAAAACGACCTATATTTACTTGTTTTAGTGCTTTAGGTGTTCTTTCGGTGATCATTTAGGGAATTTGTGTGCCTTTTTTGTACAATAACAAATTGGGGGGGGGGGATTGGGACGCTCCCACCGCATCCCCCCTGGCTACGGGCTTGGCGCTATACCATCCATATATTGCAACGTATGACCCGAGACATCCATTGTTTGTCAATATGCTCAGACACTAAATATAGATCGTTTGTTCTTTATAGAATAGTGTCTCGTAATAACCTAATGGCGTATGTGGAATGCAGACAGAATATATAATACACTTTCAGCTTCTCTTATATAAAGATTATAAATACAAAAAAAAAACATACAATCTGGCGTCAAATTTTAAATTTTGTGGCTTGTAGACATAACTTTTAAAAATTCATTTATATCCTGAAACAGCTAAAGCGTAAGTATACGAAAGCACCTGCTCTTTAAATTCCTTAACATCAAAAAGGCTACAAGATGTGTACGCCTATAGCAGTGTATAAGAAATGTCGATGTACGAAAATAATTTGTGTACCCATTTTTAGAATCTTAACCCTGAGGAATTAGGCCTCCTAAAAATCCAATATAAACGTAAATAGAATGCTAGGTATTCTTCGGTTACAAAGCAATGATAGAGTGTTTGCATATTTCTGAAACATTGTTTTCATGATATGCTTTCATTGTTACCGATAATACTTCAAATGATTTGAAATTCTTTAAAAAGCTTTGAAGAAAGTTCGTGAATGATATTTCGTCATGTGAGTGCAATATCTGCAATGGCTTCCCTAAGTTATATTTATTTACACCTTGTAACAAGAATGTGAAAAATCATTAAAAATGTTCCTGTCTTATGTCAGTGGTTCTTGAAATAGTTCTCCACCTACCTGAAGAACCATTTCAAGAACCACCGACCCAAGAATGGAGGTCACATAGTATGCAATTCAAATTTATGACGTAAGGCAGCTATTGCAGATACGATTTTCTTGCACTCACATGACGATTTAACTTGTCCAATGCCTTTAAAGATGTAGAAGCGGTAACCAGTACTAGTATGTTGTTTTTATTAATCCTTGTTGGACTATCCAGGCTTGTGCTTTTACATATGTCTGGCATAACTTGGTCATGGACATCCCTGAGTCCCCTACGGACCAATCTGCATAAACAAGCAAACAAATAACAAACAATTTTTGTTTTCAATGTAGAACCTTAGAAGGGCAGATATAGATTATAGTGTTTGTCGATATGCACAGATTAAACACTAAAAATAGATTTTTTAAAAGCCTCTTAATATCCTAGTCTCGTATAGATGTATGGAGAAAGCTAGCTATAATAATATCATTTTGTTTCATTATAAAGTCTATGATATAAAGCAAAAAAAAAAATACTACCCTGATATCAAACTGATTTAATGGCTTACAATATACTTTTAAGATATTCAAATATTAGGTAAGGGCTTAATAGTAAGTTTAGGTAAACACCTGCTCTTTACATCACAAAACATCAAAGACTACAAAACATGCATGCCCCTGGCAGTGTTTAACAAAATTGATGTACGAAAGTAATATATTTACCGATTTTCAGAACAGTGACTTAAGGAATTTAGCCTTCTGAAAAAAACTACTGGTATACACTATTTTTACATATCCGGAAAGACCATTTTATTAAGATTAAAAAGACACTCAAAAGAACATCAAGTGAGGCTATCATGAAATACAGATGTCGGAATCGATTTTTCGTGCTTGTTTAGACAAAGCCTCTCTATTTGTACCCAGATGGCTTCTCGGACCCCTATGACAAACTTCTTCTCCTAATGATATAACAAAAAATCTTCTCTGTATCATTTTACCACGTGAATCAAAAAAAAATTGTGCACGGATTAAAACTGATCTTGACCTTGATAAAAGCACCAAATCATAAATTTCTGGTTACTGTAGTAAAGTAAATTTAATAAGCTTTTAAATGCTTTTTAAATAATGGAAATCAGATGAAAAAAAAAAGATATGACCAATTTATTAAGTACGTCTCTTTTTCTTCCATTCCAATAGGATTTACATAGTTAAGCAAGATATTACATATTACAATTATGGGTTATGGCATTATAATAAAAGCTAAGATGTACTTACAAAATCGGTCATATCTTTTTTTTTTTCATCCGATTTCTATATATTTTTCTGCATTTGAAAGCTTATTAAATCTGCTTGAAGACATTTATGATTTGGTGCTTTTATCAAGGTCAAGATCAGTATTAATCCGTGCACCATTTTTTTTTATTCACGTGGTACTGATTCTTTCAAAGTGTACGTAGATCCCAGAGTCAGCTAGGTAATCTAAGGAGCTTGGGTCTTCAAAATTGGGTTAAACGTGCTTTCGCCAATGCCAAGGGGGATAGGGGGGGGGGGGGTTACTAACATTGACAAGGTATTATAATAGGTATATGTGCCTACCTTGGCGTCATTGTATGATTCTGTTGGATGATTGATAATATATCAACAGATAAACTTGAACTTTTTACAAATTGTTCTTTTCATGTTTTGTAGGTCTTTAATATATAAATCTGCCAGTACATTCTTTGGTCGATTTGGGTGAGGACAAGTGACGTGATTTAGGGAAGTGATGGCATTTAGTAATACGCGCTAATATCAGCTCAAATTGTTACCAAATCTTATTTTTCCTACTTTTGTTGGTTTGGAAAAAATCGACATTCCCCAGTCAATGATAAAATCTTGTTCTCCCTGTCTCTCTATTTTTTTGTCGTGTTCCCCAATCTTTCCTAAATTTCCTCTGGAAGTCACATCTTGGATATTTTAAAATTGTACCGGGAAAAGTCATTCAATTATTTCTTCAAATTTTTTCTCGAGAACAATGTCAATTCCAGGATTCAGTATATAAACAAAAGAATGTGAAGCCAAAATTTCTCATGCAATTTAAAGTCTAGTTTTAATCGTATCAAACACAGCTGACTACAATGTACTCATTTTGCACTTTTATGGTAGGTACTTACACAATATCAAACAAGCTACACTCTTAGAAAGAAAGTATCAAATATGAGACAAAAAGGATCAATTTTGATCCTTTTTAGGTATCAAATATGAGCTCATTCTTTCCGTATCAAAGTAAACCAGAAATACGGATCAAAACTTTGATATTGTAATCAAAAAGGATAAAAATAAAATGATCCTAAAAAAGGATCAAAAATGATCCTTGTGAATTTGATCCATTTGTATATATTGATCCGCAAAAGGATCAAAAGTGATCCTTAAAGGATCAAAAGTGATCCTTAAAGGATCAAAATAAAATGATCCCGAAAACTACTCGTATATTTGATCCCGGCCTTCTAAGAGTGTACTGCCATTCCGACAAAGCTTGTCGTATTGATTATCTTATAAATTACATCAATAATGGAATTAGTTAAAATGGATGTTGTAATTCAAGGTCATGCATATGTTGCTCTTGCAAATGTTAAAAATAACTCCACGTTGTTTTTGTTAAATATAATGTGCAAAATCATCAAGTTGAGTACATATCTATATAAGAACAGAACAAATAAAATGTGATCCGTTGCCACATCAACGGCCACTATCTTGGATCGTACATTTTTGCGCCAAATCATGGGCGTCATTTCAGGGGGGACAGGGGGACACGTCCCCCCACATTTTGAAGGGTGGGGGACATAATATCAGGTGTCCCCCCCACACTGTTTTGAATACAAACGATTTATTTGCCCCTTGGACCCCCCACACTTCAAAATGAAATGACGCCCATGAGCCAAATGACATTGTAAACATACAATCCCGAAAAGTAAACAAGCTAGAAAGTTGAAACAAAAAAAAATCAAGTCATATCAGTAATGCTATACATAAGATGACTTGAAGACTTTGTAAGTAGGACAAGTTTGTGATGTAATATTAACCTTGAAACAGATCATATTTTTCTTCTGACCCCACATTTTTCATAGGGAAGCCTTATGTTACAATTTAAAGAATGATAACATAAAAATGCCGATTTTATGGTTGCGCAGTTGTTGGGTTTTTTCGTGTAATAAATATGAAATTACAGATTGCACGATCATGGTATTAAATGAAAGAAAGCTTTTTTTAATTTCAGTGGTTTCAGTAATTATGTTTATCAGTGACTTCACAAGTGTTTCAAATATCACAGATATAAAGGTAAAATTTGGCTTAGAATTTCACTGTAATTGTAAAAACTTATTTTGATTCCTACCATATATAAATTTCACTATTAATGGAGCATGGTCCGATTGCCTCAACTTTTTTTCAATTATTTTTTTGAGATTTTGGTACCAAAATGTTGCTCATATTTTTCTCAAAACCCATGAGAAATTTCACAGCTAAGTTGTGTTACGTTTTGAAGATATATATGTAAATGTGTCCAATTATGGTAACCATAATTAATTTATATTAATTTATAGGCGGCCTGAAATACAAAATTGCTCATAAAATCAAAACAGTTTGATCGATTCAGCTGAAATTTGAAACTTATATCTCCTGAGTGGTCTTCTTTCATATGACATTGAAAACTAAATTTTGAAAAATCGGACCAAGCTTCTTTAAGAAGGTGCGATGTCAAGATATGTTAAGTAGTTATACCAACCAAATTCATTATAATCGTAGAAAAAAGGGCCTTAGTACATTTGTGTCGAATGACGCAATTTTTAATTGTAGATACTTCAAATAAACCATTAGTAAAATATATATATATATAAATTGTCATTCACGTAGTAAACGTTTATGTCCACAATCCCCTTATGTATACATAAAATAGTTCTTTTAATACCCGGAGTGCAATCGTAACGTTAGTACTGATTTGGTATACGAACGCCTCTACGTTTATTGGTGTCAATAAGTGAAGGGTACAATGTCATTTGTGACCGTCCAGCCCGTATGAGCCGTAAATGCCAAAAACTTCATTTCGCGCTACAGGTGAAAATACAAGGTCATGATTTGCCGAAATTGATTTTTTGACAGATTCACAATTCTAGTGCTTACTACAAAATACCAGCAAAGTTTCATTTCAAGAAAATGATAGGACATGTGAAATAAATTGGCATATTCTTAAGACGATCAACAGAAAATATAGAGCTTACTAATCTTTGAACGCGTTTATCTCAGTTATACGTTTTACTCCCTGACAACCTTTGGCAGACCATAACTTGACTTCTGGAAATCGTGTGAAGTTCATGAAGATGTCATTTTAATCTTTAAAGCATGGTCTTTGCAAATAATTAAAAAAGTGAAAATGACAAGAGCTGGCATTTACTGCTGTTTTGGGATGGACGGTCACATTTTAGGAAAGGTAACTACTCTTGGTACAAGGTTATCATATCAAGTAGACACATGGTTAGCGCAAACGCAGATTTATTTACGTATATCGTCAGTTTGATCATAGCCTCGCTCATCCATATTTCATTGACCTTCATTGTCTGTTAGTATTGAGTCTATGTTGTGTACAATTTGTAAAGTGTGCTTCGCCTCAAGCACGAGACTTGTTTCCGATACCATATAGTTGAAAGTTGTGCTTCAGAAGCAGCTTAAACGGCTTCTATTCACCATCATTGACGACTTGAACATACAACTTTGCTTATCTTTTGAGGGCTTCCAGCGTTGCAACCTAGCTGTGATAGAAAATTAGCTAAGGAGTAACAAATTATATATCTTGCATGGATTCCTTTTTTTAAATCTTTTAATAGCAGAATGAATAAAGGTAAGGCATATTTCTCTGTTTGATCAGATGACCTTGAGTGCTTGATACATGTTTATCCTCTTCGAGATTACCATGAATATATAAAATGAAATGTACAATTTATTTTTATTAAAATGATATTGTTTAAGTTCATAAATCTTTTCAAAAAATTGTAAATGAAATTGAATATTTTGTTGAAAATGTATGCATTCTGAAAATTCATTCTTATGAAAGTTTCTGATGAGGCAAGTCGAAGGTTTGAAACCCGGCGAAAACTAGGCTTTGTTTACATTGGTGATTTCTTGGGAGTAAGATCAAAATAAATTATGTAACAAAAATGAAGGTTTTAATGATTATTTTGAGATACTTCAACATACGGTTACAATAATGTTTTTATTAGGTAAAAATTGGTATCGATACTAGTATGTGTCTTAAGAATAGAGTATAAATTCGCGGGAATATCGCTGGTCAAAAATCGTTTAATAGACTTTCTTCAGCTGGACATTCATGTGTGCGTAATTCGTGTGCGTGTTTGTATAGATGGGATTGGTGACAATGACCACAAGGGGATTTTTGCAACAAAACTGACCTTGAATGTTCAATAATAGCATGCTGGCTAAAAGAAGCAATATGGATAAGGAGCCGAGGAACATAAAACATGAAGACAAGGGTGCATACAAGCTTGACCAAATATCCTCTAAGTTCGACTTCGACTATGACGTCATCCAGTCGAACTAGGGATGTTAACATCCAGAAACACCGCACCATCAACAATGCATTTATTTCTAATCTGTAAATCGGACAATTTTGTAAAATACTGTATACAATAATATAAAAGCATCCGTAATAATCACCATTTATCAATATTTAAAATTCATGTTGTTCAAAAATATTTCAACTTTAAAAAAGTGACTGAAATGTAATATCTTTAAACATAGAAAAGTTTAAATGCGTGGGGAAGAAATGATTGAACTGATCAGTGGCACAATACAAATGACCTATACATTATTACTGCTAGAGGAACAAAGGCATATTGATTATAGGTTAATAAATGCGCATTTCATACGCGAGTGAAATGAGACAAAATCAATGCACGCGCGGTCAATTTTGATGCGTCCAATGCAAGAGGCCCGTAGGGGCCGAGTGCATTGGACTGCAATCAAAATTTACCGCAAGTGTATTGATTTTGTCTCATTTTACGAGCATTATGGAATGCAAATTTATTAAACTAATTCATACACGACAGAAAAATAATATTGTATCTTTTGTGAAAATAAATAAGGCCTTTAATATGATCATTAAGATCCAAAATTCTTTCTAAACTAGATAAATAATCACCCGACAAAAACAATGAAACAGTCACACGCACTAAACGCCCGCCACGCAAACCGGAACGCAACAAGCGCAGTGCATTGTGAAAATCCACTGCACTCCGCGTACTTTATATTCTTGCGTTCTGATTGGCCAGGTGACACGCGCAGCACACGCGGAGTGTATGAATATAGTAGTAACAATTCTTTCCCACCTGACTGCTTAGCTTAGACGGTTAGCTCCCCAATTCGAATCCTCGCTGGTCAGTGCTTTTTTAGCTGACTAAAAATTATTAGATAATCATGCCACATATTGAATTACAGGTAACACGTTAAAATTTACCGGATGTCAAAAAAATTGTTGCCGAGGTTTTTTTCTGTTAATATTTTGACTTGTAGTAGGCCTATGGGAGTTTTCCTTAGTACATATAGATTGTGACACACAGAGCTTCAAAGAAGTTTACCGGATGCGCAAACCTTGTGTGAGAATTATGGGACAATTATTGCATGACTTTCAATTTCTAGTAGTCATTCAGTCCTCTTCTCTTACTATAATTTGTCTTATTAACAAATTAGTGATCCGTTTTAAGTATCTAAATGGGTGTTTATAAATAGTGAAATGGGTTGAAATGGGTCGTGAAATGGGTTGAAATGGGTCGAAATGGATCAATAATGGATCGAAATGGGTCCATTTCAACCCATTTCACGACCCATTTCAACCCATTTCACTATTTATAAACGCCCGTATCTAAATACTATGCTTGGTGAGAAGTGAAAAAGGGTGATATATCTCTCCCAATGTTATAACTATATTACTATCGCAAGCTCTCAAGGGTGCTGGAATATAGTCTCATAGCAAGATACAAAATCGCCGTATTTCTCTCATAATAGTATTTGCTTTATTACACTTCACCTCATTGTGACCTTGGATATGATGTTGTAAAAATATGTAGTCAAACTTAGCAGTAGTGTTTCTTAAAAGTGAAATGATATATTAACTTTTTACATGTTGTTTTTGTCAATATCATCTGTTAACTGTCAGCTTTAGATATCATCAGTTGAAAATGCCAATCAAAAAGTGACAGAATAATAGCAAATGAAAGGCAAATTAGAATCAGATGATTTGTTAAATCCTAAGCCGAACGATATCTGATATGTCATCTGTACGTTGATTGAAATGTCATGGCAAAACTGTATTATTTACAATTATTTATAAGAGGGCATTTATTGGTTAAGAGCTGCCTCGAACCAAAATCAAATTTTCAAAAAAAAAAAAATGTTTTAAAAGGTAACTTTTTGTACTGTTTCATTCCTTTTAATGAAGTGTATTGTTCCTATGTACTGTTTCATTCCTTTTAATGAAGTGTATTGTTCCTATGTTATGACTATAAAAGAAAATCGTATTTTTTGTAAGACGATATATGTATTTTTACGAGTCATTGTACTTATGATGCTCCAATATCAATTTTTTTCCACAAACAAAGGTCTCCACAAACTGGAATTTAAAAAGACTAAATTTCTTGTAAATTAAGGCACCCGTTTTCCGACGCAATGAATCTTTACGTAAAAAGTTAAAATAAATTTACCAAAATAAATTTGCTTTAGTTTGAAACTATGCTGCTAGATGTACATTATGTTGAATATGAGTTAAGCGTCTCG
>JXSR01S057613.1:64295-76415 GCA_000969725.1 Ophiothrix spiculata | reverse complement strand
GTCAAAAAATCAATTTCGGCAAATTATGACCTTGACATGTATTTTCACCTGTAGTGCAGAATGAAGTTTCTGGCATTTACTGCTCATACGGGCTGACCGGTCACATTTGTTCAAATCTTCAAATGTTGGTTAGTCTTCAAATGTTGCTTCGTAATTTTTGTTTTATTTAATCGCCTCAAAGATCGCTCTGTCTGATGAATACTTGAAGTCATTGCCGTATGTTGTTATCTTTTCTTCACCAGACATAGGGCCAAAAAAAAATTGTTTGGTTGCCCTCCAGAGCTATTTTCAGAGATGGTCGGTCGGTCGGGTTTTTTTTAAATTTTGTTTTAATACTCTTCCACGTACTGCTAGGTCGATCGGCCGCTCCAGCCTTCACAACTTCCCCCGCGACATCCAAATCAAAACAATCAAATACTTCTTGTAGTAATTTGGGACATCTTAAACATTTTGAGAGTTGAATATCGAAAAAGGCGAAAAATATAACATTTTTTGTTTTTGTTTTTTGGTAAGTTTTGCATATTTTTTTTGGAAAAAAAAAATATTTTTTAATAAAAAAAGTTTAGGTCGGGCTGAAAAATAGGGTCGGTCGGTGGAGGGCAACCAAACAATTTTTTTTTTGGCCTAGTGTATGCCTTCAGCAATATTCAATGTTGTTTCACTTCGTTTCCTTTCTCTTGCTTTTACGCAGGAAGAGCGACGGACGCTGGATTTAATTCAATTGATAGAATTATTCATTTAAAAAAAGTATTGCTAATTAATCTAGTACAACGTACTTGTAGATAGACCAACTATCTAGACCGTTGTTGCTTTTGTATCCTCATTATTTTACTCAATCAAAATACTATTATTGTGTCAATTAAAAGATGAAATAGTGCAAACAAGCCAAAAACACATCTATGTAAGGGATATGTAAACATTAACAATTATGATTGTAGTAGGCTAACAATATATGTAAGGGGGGTTAAATAAGTTGAACTGAACTAATTAATATCTATGGCAGTTTGGGAAAAAACCAAACAGGTAGAGGAATTGACTTTTAAGCTACAAGATTATACAATCATAGTAGTTAAAATATAATTAAGCATGAAGGGTGAATATATATGCAAAGTATAACATATCATTTGAAATTTTACAGTTTTTTGGTCACAATTGTCACTTTTAAATGGCTTCAGCTCCTAGCATAGACAGTCTATCAACGAGTTTATTGTTGATAATAGTGCCCACTGTTGGGACCAATATGTAGGTTTGAAAATAAACATTAATCGCCAAAATCCTGCATAAAGTCCATGTAACGTTCGGTAACGTTTGTGACATCGCACGGATATGGTTTTTTGCTCTAAATGACTTAAAAGTTAAACTTCTCTGACATGTTAGGGAATTTTGTATTGCGCTTTCCACAGATGATGGTTGACATATTTACAAATAATTTCATGAAGTTTTTGAAAATTATATTGTCAGAATTTCTATCGTCAGAATTTCTTTCAATTCATTGTTTTGTTTGGTAACGTTTGTGACATTTCGTAGTAACTTTGTGGTTATGTTTGTGACATTTTTACAAACATAGATTACATCATAATTTGAGTAATATCCATATTAAGAGCTGAACTCTCAATAATATCATGAAGATTATCATATCATATCATATCAAGTTTATTTCAATATTATAAAATAATAATATTGCTTCATGGAAGTAAAGGGGGAAAAACTTGTCTCGAACATTTTGCGGAAAAAAAATCTTGCCTCGAACTTCCAGATAAAATTTGAGATAAATATTATGCGTCATAACGCTGATATGTTTGTATTAAACAGTTATGATTAGTTCAAAAGTTGACGAAAATTATAATTAGACCAATAAATAGGTATATTTCATTATGTTGTGAGTGATATCTAGGTAGATTTTGTCATATACATTATGTGCGTCATAAATCTTAAATATGTATGAAAATATTAAAGTTACAGCGAAATTACGTTAATCAGAATAGATTAGTCGTAAGTAAAAGCTGTTAGGCAAAATGGCTGACAACATTGATTAGACATTCGAATTATTGATATAATTATGTTATAATAAGAGGAGAAAGTATTGTAAATTAACGCTCTCAAAGATTATAGCATCGCCAATTACCAGTAAACTTATACATTCCTTGTATTGTTATGTTTTCAAAGTAAGTTTATAACCCACATTTCAATCTTAATAACATTACATCATTTTATGTTGTTTTATATACTCCTAATTTTATCTTACGAAAACCTTTTAAACTTGATACATTAAAAACATTCTTGTCTGGAATGTTAAGTTTGGTAATCAAATTCCGTAAGTGCCTTTGGCTTATAAACGCTATAAAAATAATTAATTTCTAAAAGCCAGATTAATGCAGTGTTGATGAGGCTGACGCCTTCCTTGCGGATAAATAAATTAACTTTGCATCAGTCCATGTTTCTGTAACATTAAGAGCATCAAAGATGTTTCAAAAACAAATTCAAGAAAGTTCCTTTTTCGTAAGATATTAATGTGTGATTAGGCACGTATAGTTATGAAAAGACTATTCTATATCATGAAATTAATTACGCATAGGATTTCCATTAGTACTTCATTATCGTGAACAAAACAGATTTTAAGTGTTGTAGCAAAGATTTAAACCTCTTCTAATAGAGACTTTGTATGTTTGGCAAGGTCGTGATTTTGGAAACTCCTTTCAATTTTCATACGCAGTGGCGTAGCCAGGGGTGGGCAAGGTGGGCGATTGTTTTGGAGAAATTTTGAAGACCATTCGGAAATGTTTTGGAGAAATTTTGAAGACCTGGGAGAAAAATAAAGGGGGCAGGAAATTACCTTTTCCCCATAAAATTACGACAATTAGAGAAAACCCGGCCAAGTCGGCCCCTTTGAACCCCTGTAAAGTCGCTCGATAAAATCCATTGGAGAAATCTTGGGTGGTTTGCCCACCCTTGGAGAAAGGCCTGGCTACGCCACTGTTCACACGTATACCACGTGAATTAAAAAAAATTGTGCACGGATTAAAACTGATCTTGACCTTGATAAAAGCACCAAATAAATTGCATGTTATTGTAGCAAAGCAAATTTAATAAGCTTTCAAATGCAGGAAAAATGATGGAAATCGGATGAAAAATAAAAAAGATATGACCAATTTTGTAAGTACGTCTCTTTTTCTTCCACTCCAATGGGATTTACACAGTTAAGCAAGGTATTACATATCACAATTACGGGTTATGGCATTATGATAAAAGCTAAGAAGTACTTACAAAATTGGTCATATCTTTTTTTATTTTTCAACCGATTTCTATAATTTTTTCTGCATTTGAAAGCTTAATAAATCTGCTTTACTTCATTAACAAGAAATTTATTATTTATCAAGGTCAAAATCATTTTTTATCCGTGCACAATTTTTTTTGATTCACTGTGGTATATGTCTTGTAAGAATGTCTGCCAATATTATATAAACTAAACATATACTTTATATATATTTAAATATATTTTACTCAATTTCTACTGCAGTATAAAGAAAGGATTAATTGTTTTCAAAATAATTATATACAGGTAACTAACACATTTATATCTCGAATACTTATGACATGCTAGATAACTTAACTTAAAATGAGTCTCTTTAATAATGTTATGCACCCATTATGTTCAGCCGGCAATGGTCTTGAATAACAATAGAAACATTGAAAAGAAAAAAGAATAAAAGATAACATGGATAGCTCCCGTTTCAATAACAATAACGTTTAAGGCATGTAGATCTCGGCAGGTCAGAAAAATGTGAATCAGAAGTGTGTTTTTGATTATGAAAAGAGACACAGTTTCCGCTGCATTTGTTGGGACTCGAACCATGGCTTCTTGCGCGGATTAGTCATGCATTACGAAGCACATGAAGAATCAGTGAGCCATCTGGGCAGACTTGTTTTGTTTATATGAAAAATGATTAAAAGCCATGGTAAATGGAATTTAAGCAGTAATGAAAATTATCCACAGAAAAACCCACAAACACTAATTTGGAAAGCCGTTATATCAGAGACGTCTCGATACACACACAACAATATTAAGTAACCTTTTTAAAAATCGACAATTAGAACAATTAATCATTATAAAAAGAATATTGATCACAACCAGGTGGTGATGTAGCTCTAAATGTTAAGTACAGGCACCTGTTTCAAACAGTGTGCTTGATGATGATGAATTACTGATGCCACACTATACTCGTCAATGTTGTTTTAGATATATATACTTCATTCAGACAATCTGACATCTGCCTGCACTACATGGCTCGAGTTGAAGGATGTATTAAAAAACAATGTCATACAAAATATATCGAAAAATTGGTACAATGGAAATTAATGTTTGCATCATCATATTAAACTGGTGATTTCAATCAGAATGATCAAATTGAATAATCAAATAACATAAACACTATAAAGCAAAACAAAATAAACGTTTTTTACCATGTTGAAACACGATAAACCCCATTTGCAATTTATATCTGAAACACATTAAAGGATCGATTTCCTTTTTTCACAACCGGTTTCTTTCCAAAAAAAATAAAATCTTCATATATTATACAGAAATGAGAAGGAACGTTACTCTCCGTTGTATTTAGTTTCGTAATCAGAAACATTAAGAGCACCAACGCTAGTGCTTATAGTGTGTAGACATAATGAAACAAATTGAAATCTAAAAGCCAGATTACTCATGTATAATTGATGAGAGAGACTGACGCTTTTCTTGAGGATAAAAAGATTAACTTGGCAAATAAACTAACGTCAATCCATAATGACATCTAATAAAAGTAATGATGCTTCAAAACTTTGAGCATACTTTTAGTATGATGTTTTTAAAATGCTAATATTTGGTCCGGGTATCACGTTTTAATAGCTAGGTTGCGCAAACTGTCGTTCGGTCAAACCGAACAGAAAACAGCCTCATAATCTTTTGTTATTTATGAATATTCGCATGGGTAACTAATGAATAACAAAAGAATTTACGTTCGGTTTGACCGAACGACAGTTTGCGCAACCTAGATAATAGCACCATAGTGACAGACGAGTTGCTACATCTACAAAATACTCAATAAATTTACGAAATCTAATCCTAATTGAAAAAACAATACAAAATAAAGCTGTAAACAGTGTTATGATACTCTTGATTAAGTTCTTAATGAATGATATCAACTATTTCTCTGTACTCTGTAGCTTTCATTATATTTGCAAAGCCAAAAAACGTAACAACAGAGGCCAGTTATTTGGGTGTCCGATGCCAAGGAATTGGGTCTCTAACGCCATGGCAAAGGACCAAGGACTTTCATCAATAAGGATTTAACCGTATTACGAACTCCTTTGTACTGCATTGGTGTTTGAAGCACTCAATTTAAATAGGAGCTGAAATAGCTTCTCGTACTTATTTTTAAGAAAGAGAGTACATATATCCTTGGTAAATATAGAGATATCTTTGACTTTTTAATCCAGTCGTTCGCCTTGTCTAAAAAGCTTGATCTCAAAACCGACTCAAACACATCAAAATTAAATTGCACTAAGAAGCCTTTGTCGCAAGAGTTAGTTAACATTACAGATTTCAAATATATTGCGTAGCATGTACAGTTAGTATGATCTACATTGATAGGAAGTGATATGTTATAGAAACAATTTTTATTGAAACGAATTTGTCTGTACACAATATGAGAACGGTATTTGTTGTCCGTAGGCGGTTTCTCCGTTAGTCTTAAATGTCTCGAAAATGAAATTGATTTTTTTTATTAATAAAGATGATGTGCACATTTGAGACATGCTACAACGAAAGGTACATCTCTGGTTCAGAAGTCAAAACTGAGTGGTATCATTAGTTTTGCCCTAGAGTATGGATTGATATTTGTGACAATCTGAGATTTGGTTCAGAAGTTAAAACTTAAACACATAACAACAAAAATCATACAATGGCAATCACAATGTCCGAGCAAAACGCGATTGAAATTCAAGATTTTCCATGAAGCTTGATGGATGCTGTTGGATCATTGAAATAACAAGTTCTACTTCGCAACTCCATAGAAGCTGGCGTTTTGATGTCATATGTCGGGCAAATTTAGCACACCAGATAATAATTATTCAAATAATAAAACTAGTGCTAATTTAATTTCAAGTTTGAGCTAGCATTGGTGGAAAGTGTTTTTGCTTAAGAGACTATTACATTGATATCTTTAGAAAGGACTTGATCTGAAATGATTATAAATATCGAAATTTTTGTACGTGTATATATTTTAATATGTTTTCAAACTTAGCGATCTGATTTGTTGATATAATATAGTTAAAGGAACCCAAATCAAAAACCTTTTGATGTGCCAAGATAAATTTACAAATGATTGCGTGTATCTGTACTAATTATTTAGAAGTATAAGTAGCATCAACATACCTAAACAAACCCATCATAATTTATGTTGTAGAAGTGTTTTTACAATCAAACCTGGTAAATACGTTTACAAAGTACCACACGTTCAGCCAAACGGCCAGCCAGTCAATTGGCTGACCAAATATTACATTTTTACATGCAGCCAATTGGCCAACTGTACTTAGCTACATATTTTCTTATCAAAACTCGCTAGACTCTACAAACTTATAATTATTTTTACAGATACAACTTTAAACAAGATGAAAAGGTTTTGATTTTCTTGCATCAAAAATAAAATGTGTCTAAATAATAACGCTGATATGTTTGTATATAACAGTTATGATTAGTTCAAAAGTTGACGGAAATTATAATTAGACTAACAGACAGGTATATTTCATCATGTTGTGAGTGATATCTAGGTAGATATTGTCATATATTATGTGCGTCATAACGCTTAAATATGTATGAAAATGTTAAAGTTACAGCAAAATTACGTTAATCAGAAGAGATTAGTCGTAAGTAAAAGCTGTTAGGCAAAATTGCTGACAACACTGATTAGACATTCGAATTATTGATATAATTGTGTTATAAAAAGAGGAGAAAGGGTTGTAAATGAACGCTCTCAAAGATTATAGCATCGCCAATTACCAGTAAACTTATACATTCCTTGTATTGTTATGTTTTCAAAGCAAGTTTATAACCCACATTTCAATCTTAATAACATTACATCATTTTATGTTGTTTTATATACTACTAATTTTATCTTACGAAAGCCTTTTAAACTTGATACATTAAAAACATTCTTGTCTGGAATGTTAATTTCGGTAATCAAATTCCGTAAGTGCCTTTGGCTTATAAACGCTATAAAAATAATTAATATCTAAAAGCCAGATTAATGCAGTGTTGATGAGACTGACGCCTTCCTTGCGGATAAATAAATTAACTTAGCATCAGTCCATGTTTCTGTAACATTAAGAGCATCAAAGTTGTTTCAAAAACAAATTCAAGAAAGTGCCTTTTTCGTAAGATATTAAGATGTGATTAAGCACGTATAGTTATTAAATGATTATGAGATTAATTACGCATACGATTGCTATTAGTACTTTATTTATTATCCTGAACAATAGAGATTTTGTATGTTTGCCAATTTCGTGAGACTGATCACCATGTTTGGGAACTCCTTTTAATTTTCATACGTATATATCTATATCATACGCAACGACATATTTAGCGACATTAGCGGCTATACGACCACCGGGGGTACCCTTCCAACAGATGTCGTTGTTTCCAAGCTCAGGCCAGATATCGTCATTAAGAACAAAACTAATAATTCCATCCAACTCATAAAAAACTGACTGTTTCATTCGATACCAACAACGAGAGAGCTCATGTTTTTAAGACTCAGAAAATATAGAGACCTTGTTCCTGACATTTCGGATAATAGTTTCAGATGATGACATGAAAATGTCGGAAACATTGACTCAATTTTCTCCTTGGTTGCAGCTGAACAATCGAAGGCTTTCAAGAAGGAACTCAGCAAGATTGCACTCCTGACCAGCTATACTATCTGGAATGATAGGCATCGAAAACCAAGTTCCTTATCCACTCATGATTGAACTTTATCCCCATGCCGAGATCCTTCTTGATCACTATTCGGTTGTATCTATTTCTTGTTCCTTGTAATTCTATTGTTGTTGTAATTTTGTACTTTGTGCAACCCTGCGTCGAATCGTGCCTTCCAATCCGATTCGCGTCCTGGGTTTATATGTTCTGCCTTTGTATATATTTCACATGTTGTTGAATAAAGGTTGATATGACATTGTAAGAATGTCTGCCAATATTATATAAACCAAAAATATACTTTATATATATTAAAATATATTTTACTTAATTTCTACTGAGTACAAAGAAAGGGTTAATTGTTTTCAAAATATTTATACACAGGTAACTAACACATTTATATCTCGATTACTTATGACATGCTAGATAAGTTAACTTGGAGATTAAAATGAGTATCTTTAATAATGTTATGCACCCATTATGTTCAGCCGGCAATGGTCGTGAATAATAAGTTAACTTGGAGATTAAAATGAGTATCTTTAATAATGTTATGCACCCATTATGTTCAGCCGGCAATGGTCGTGAATAATAAGTTAACTTGGAGATTAAAATGAGTATCTTTAATAATGTTAAGCACCCATTATGTTCAGTCGGCAATGGTCTTGAATAACAATAGAAACATAGAAAAGAAAAAAGAATAAAAGATAACATGGATAGCTCCCATTTCAAAAACAATAACGTTTAAGGCTACATGACCTCGACAGGTCAGAAAAATGTGAATCAGAAGTGTGTTTTTGTTTATGGAAAAGAGACACAGTTTCCGCTGCATTTGTTGGGACTCGAACCATGGCTTCTTGCGCGGGTTAGTCATGCATTACGAAGTACGGGAAGAATCACTCAGCCAAATAGGCAGACTTGATATTGTGAGATGAAATGTGGAACATATACATTGCAATGTCTTATTGTTCTTTTGTTTGTATGAAAAATGATTAAAAGTATATGGAATTAAAGCAATGATAAAAAATGTGTCCCGTCATATCGAAAGGTACCTTAATACCGGCATAGTAAATTACGTACGATATATGGGCCATTGAAGCTGAGCATGATAAAAAATCACGTCCAAGGTTCTAATTTCATCAAAAATGTTACCTTTGAAGTGTATTCTATCATATTAATCAGGTTTCAACATCCAAAACATAAGACAAATGTTTTAAAAATCGATATAAAAATCCTTTCCCCATTGAAGTTTTACCAGTACAGAAACTTGATTTTCTCAGAACGATAGTTTTCTGAATCAGACCGATGCCTTTTACCAATTTCCATGTTACTCTGCAATCGAACATCCAAAAACCAAAAGCAAGGTATCATTTTAAAGCTTAACATATAATCTTGCAGATGAGACCAAAATATCAATTTTCATTTTGGGACCCTTAAGGTACCTTTCGATATGACGGGTCACAAATTATCCACAAAAACCCACTGACAATAATAAGGAAAGCCGGTATATATCAAATAAGTCTCGATACAAGCTTCTTAAAAATCGATAATTTGAACAATTAATCATTAAAATAAGAATGTTGATCACAACCAGGTGGTGATGTAGCTCTAAATGTTAAGTATAGGCACCTGTTTAAAACAGTGTGCCTGATGATGATGAATTACTGATGCCACATTATACTCGTCAATGTTGTTTTAGATATAATGTATATACTTCTTACAGACAATCTGACATCTGCTTGAGTTGAGGGATATATTTAAAAAAATATTGTCATACAAATTAAATTAAAACATGAACAGAAACTAATAGCGATAGAGTAAATATAATTATTGTGTCGCATTAAGCAGTTCGCCTTATTTTGAATATTTATGTTTGTAAAATATACATTTAATTTTAAAAAGATGATGAAAAAGTACAATGTAACTGGATTTTTTTAAAGGCTGTTAAATATACAAGTTAATGTTTCTACATGTATCATCATATCAAACTGGTGTTTTCAATCAGAATGATCAAATTTAATAATCAAATAACATAAACACTATAAAGCAAAACAAACGAAACGATTTTACTATGCTGAAACACGTTAAACTTCATTTGCAATTTATATCTGAAACACATTAAAGGATCGATTTCCTTTTTTCACAACCATTTTCTGTCCAGAAAAAATAAAAGCTTCATATATTATACAGAAATGATAAGGAACGTTACTCTCCGTTGTATTTAGTTTCGTAATCAGAAACATTAAGAGCACCAACGTTAGTGCTTATGGTGTGTAGACATAATGAAACAAATTGATATCTAAAAGCCAGATTACTCATGTATAATTGATGAGAGAGACTGACGCTTTTCTTGAGGATAAAAAGATTTAACTTGGCAAATAAACTGACATCAATCCATATTGACATCTATTAAAGGACAAGTGAAGTAATGGTGCTTCAAAACTTTGGGCATACTTTTATTATGATGTTTTTAAAATGCTAATATTTGATCCGGGTAACACTTTTTCAATAGCACCATAGTGACAGACGAGGTACTACTACTACAAAAAATGATATCAACTATTTCCCTGTACTCTGTAGCTTTCATAATATTGACAAAGCCAAAAAACCTCGTGACAGAGGCCAAGGACTTGGGTGTCCGATGCAAAGGAATTAGGTCTCCGAAGCCATGGCCAAAGACCAAGGACTTTCATAAATAAGGATTCAACCGTGTTACGAACTCCTTTGTACTGCATGGGGTGTTTGAAGTAAATTACTTAATTTAAATAGGAGTTGAAACAGCTTCTCGTACTTATTTTAAAGGAAGATAGTACACATATCTATTGTTAATACAAAAATATCTTTGACTTTTTAATTCAGTCGTTCGCCTTGTCTAAAAAACTTGATCTCAAAACAGACTCAAACACATCAAAATGAAAATTGCACTAAGAAGCCTTTGTCGCAAGAGTTCGTTAACATTTAATTAAAAAATATAAAAAGCATACAGATTTCAAATACATTGCGTAACATGTACAGTTAGTATGATCTACATAGGAAGTGATATGTTATAGAAACAATTTTTATTGAAAAGAATTGGTCTGTACACAATATGAGAACGGTATTTGTTGTCCGTAGGCGGTTTCTCCGTTAGTCTTAAATGTCTCGAGAATGAAATTGATTTTTTTTTATTAATAAAGATGATGTGCACATTTGAGACATGGCACAACGAAAGGTACATCTCTGATCCAGAAGTCAAAACTGAGTGGTATCATTAGTTTTAGAGTATGGATTCATATTTGTGACAATCTGAGATTTGGTTCAGAAGTTAATACTTAAACACATAACAACAAAAATCATACTATGGCAATCACAATGTCCGAGCAAAACGCGATTGAAATTCAAGATTTTCCATGAAGCTTGATGGATGCTGTTGGATCATTGAAATATCAAGTTCTACTTCGCAACTCCATAGAAGCTGGCGTTTTGATGTCATATGTTGAGCAAATTTATCACACAAGACTTCCAGATAATAATCATTCAAATAATAAAAAATAGTGCTAATTTAATTTCAAGTTTGAGCTAGCATTGGTGGAAAGTGAGTTTTGCTTAAGAGACTATTACATTGATATCTTTAGCAAGGATTTGATCTGACATGATAATAAATATCGAAATTTTTGTACGTGTATATATTTTAATATGTTTCATACTTAGCGACCTGATTTGTTGATATAATATAATTAAAGGAACCCAAATCAAAAACCTTTCGATGTGTCAAGATACATTTACAAATGACTGCATGTATCTGCACTAACTATTTTGAAGTAAGTAGCATCAACAAATCTGAACAAACCCATCATAATTTCTGTTGTAGAAGTATTTTTACAATCAAACCTGGTAACTATGATACAAAGTCGTTCCTTTAGCAGCGTCAGGTATAAAAATAAAGCTATATGTTACATCATGGTTGACCACACACATATTAAAGACAAAATAAGATTATGTCACGATTTACAAATCTGATAAGTGCAACAAATATAGATATTGTCAATATTTTATTTCTGATAATAATGTTCTCTCTTGTTTTTATTTGACTGGCTCACAGGTCTTTATATCTGATGAGTACTTTATTATTGAATTTATCGCCACATATTTTTTCTATTTCTGTAACACAAATATGCCTTCAGTAATAG
>JXSR01S057613.1:41836-63700 GCA_000969725.1 Ophiothrix spiculata | reverse complement strand
TGCAACTAAACAAAAGATCTGTCTAGTGACGCCTCGCCTTATTGTCGAGCGTTTCAGGAGATGGAAAAAATCTTTCTTAAACCAAGGGTACATTTGTAATAGAAGACGCGACTTTTATACAATATTGAGTTATCTTTTATCGTAAAGGGGACATCACGTTACTCAATTTTACGAGTTTTACAAGTTTATTTTGTACCATAACTTTTTAACAACGTGCTTAAAGTTAATAAAGGTATACATTTCTAGAAAGGAATTTCACAAGGATCATGATGGTGATGGTGATTGTTTAGTCAAAAATCAAATTTTTGAGAAAATCACAAACAAACATACTTTTTGGCCATTTGGGCCTCCAGACAAGCTGAAAATAACTATTAAAAAAAACGACTTTTGAATGGAATTCATTTTGCAAAAAAGGAAAATTGAGTAACGTGCTTTCCCCCTTAAGCTATGAACTGCAAAAAAAGTAGGTTGAGCAGCACCGTATCCTACAGAGACTGGCAAAATAAAGGTCAAATGAAGCAATTAAGATTCTAGACAAAAATGATCCACCATAGGCGAGATAGTGATTTATTTCACTAGTGCCACATTGTTTTATATAACTAGTGTTAGTAGATCCCTTCAAATTTAAGGGTGATACCTCTTTCACAAACATATAACTAGAACGACTGCATGAACTGATGAGTGGTGTAAGTTTGACTTTCTTGGACTGCTTTGAGATTTTTTGCCATAGAAGATGGAAAAGAAAGTATAAAGATATTGTATTTAAAAGCGCAAAATATGAGAAAAACCAATGTGATATAAACTCTAATTTGAAATTTGTCACTTCTCCCCATTCTGTTGGACTCCATAGTCATTATAATGGTTATATTGATATCTCAACATATTGTTTTTATAGTCGTAATGTGTTTCTCGTTTGCAACGTCAGGAGAAATTGTCAATTTGTCAAATTAACCTAAAAAAATTAAAGTCTTACGGTAACAGGTCACCCATCTTAAGAAATTTACGCCATCAGATAAAATAAATTAAAAAAACAAATAAAATACGACGCATATGATGTCATGCAAATGATACACTGCAATTAGTTACTGTTTCCTAATTAAGATAAATATCAATAAATACCTTCATCCATGCTTTGGTACGATATCCCAATTGATAGACAACAAAATTTTCATTTTTTCTTTTAACCTGCATGCCTCTTCGAACCATATCATAAGTTGTAATTGTAATGCAAAATATGATAAGTGTAATAAAAAATGTAAATCTAAATAAAGATAAGTAGGTCACTTACATCCGCAACATCTGCATTTTAACAGTTAATTCCGATAACACAGTTTTCAAGACGTAATGTGTCTTTTATACATGTGTAATAGATCACTCATCTTAAAAGCATCATCAAGTCTTTTTGTTTTAGTGATAGTCGCCTTGCAAATAATAGTCCTTAGGCTGGGTAGGTTCCCGTGTGCACGAGTTGTACCCTCAGTTACTCTTCACAGTCATGGACTAGACCATTGAGGGTAGACTTTTTGTACCCCGGCACTTTTTTCGCTAGAGGGCGTTTTCAAAATGGCCGCCAAAATGCCATTATTACCATATGTTGATGCTTTTATAGTTACTATATGGGGTAAAATGATCTAGTTGTCAGTGTTTTTCTATACTTTGATGATCTACAATGTATAGAGGGGTCAGATTAACCAATGAAATGTTTTCTTGATAGAGGGCGTTTTCAAAATGGCCGCCAAAATGACATTAATACCACATATTGGTGCTTATAGCCATTTTTCGGGGGTACCCAGGGGTAAAATGACCTAGTTTTCAATGTTTTCCTACAATTTGATGATTTCAAATGTAAAGAGAGGTCATATAAACCATTTAAATATATTCTTGATAGAGGGCGTTTTCAAAATGGCCGCCAAAATGACATTAATACCACATATTGGTGCTTTTATAGCCATTATTCGGAGGTACAATGGGGTAAAATGACCTAGTTTTCAATGTTTTCCTACAATTTGATGATTTCAAATGTAAAGAGGGGTCGGGTAAACAATTTAAATGTATTCTTGAATGAGGGCGCTTTTCAAAATGGCTGCCAAAATGACATTAATATCATATATTGGTGCATTTATAGCCAATATTCGGGGTACAGTGGGGTAAAATGACCTAGTTTTCAATGTTTTCTTACAATTTGATTATTTCAAATGTAAAGAGGGGTCAGATAAACAATATTCTTAAATGAGGGCGCGGTGAAATGTCATTTAATGCCTTAAAATGACGCTTTCATGCCACTATATGGCGTAAAATGGGTTTGGATTTTAGATTTCCCCGTATATTTGCATAATGTAAAAATGTTTCAGACTTACAAATAAATTATATATCTGCTTTTTCAAAATAGATCCCAATTATTACAAATTATAACTATATTAATCAGCTAGCTATATGTCAAATTGTCCAATATACAATGTTCTCAACCATTGAATCGAAAAAATAACCAGTATTTATGTATTAGTATTGAATCTGATCCCATTCCCTACAAAGATGATATTATATAGTGGTTGTATTTTATCAAATTTACCTGCTGTAGCAATAAACTTTAGCTTGCAAGTTCTGTCAAAATGGACTTATTTTTCTGTTTAGGATAGGAAAAAACAACTTTGTCACCAGAAATAATTAAAAATTAAAAATTATACCTGTTACATACACAACTACCAAATTTCATTGCTTTGTTCATATTGTCTCTTATATGGCTAAGCTCATACCCTTCACCTTGATTAAGTCCTTTTTCTAACATCAAAGTGAGAAAACGATGTCACAATTAATTATGCTAATTTAAACTGAATGATACCCACCACATAATTGCGATAAAATGATTACTTGCAGTCATTTTATAGCAATCAATTGGTAAGTCTGGTCCACATATTCATTTGAAATCATGCAACATTTAGTGGCATTAAAGCGTCATTTTAAGGCATTAAATGACATTTAGAAGCCATTTTGATCAGCGTCCTCATTCAAGAACACATTTAAATTGTTAATCTGGCCCCTCTTTACATTTGAAATCATCAAATTGTAGGAAAACATTGAAAACTAGGTCATTTTAACCCATGTTACCCCGAATAATGGCTATAAAAGCACCAATATGTGGTATTAATGTCATTTTGGCGGCCATTTTGAAAATCGCCCTAATTCAAGAAAACATTTAAATTGTTTATCTGACCTCTCTTTACATTTTAAATCATCAAATTGTAGGAAAACATTGAAAACTAGGTCATTTTACCCCATTTTACCCCCGAAAAATGGCTATAAAAGCACATTATGTGGTATTAATGTCATTTTGGCGGCCATTTTGAAAACGCCCTCTGTCAAGAATACATTTTATTGGTAAATCTGACCCCTCTATACATTCTAGATCATCAAAGTATAGAAAAACACTGAAAACTAGGTCATTTTACCCTCATAAAGTAACTATAAAAGCACCAACATATGGTAATAATGGCATTTTGGCGGCCATTTTGAAAACGCCCGCTAGCGAAAAAAGTGCCGGGGTACAAAAAGTCTACCCTCACGTTTTTGTCATGTCTAATGGTCTAGTCAATGACTGTAAAGAGTAACTGAGGGTACAACTCGTGCACACGGGAACCTACCCAGCCTAAGGACTATAAGGCCTTGTGGCGCTCATCCTTGACATATATCTAGATTTGAGAACCACGACGCCGTATTTGCAAGGCAATTACCCTTACAACAAAAGATTTGAAGACCTGGTGGTGCTTTCACACGTCACTTCACTTTTACAATCCCTTCATTGGCTCCCCATACCTGAGAGAATTCAATTTAAGGTGCTGTGTTTGTTTCAAAGCTTTCCACCAGAAGTCACTTCAATGGGACCACGTATGCTCTTCGTTCGAAATCTACCATCACTTTCTCTGTTCCACGCTCAAACAAGCAATTTGGTGATCGCGCTTTATCAGTTGCTGGTCCCCGTCTTTGGAATGAGTTTAAACGGTAATAACGTTGAGCATTCGTGGTTGTAGTGAATTGTCTGAGTTCAAGGGCTGTCTGAAGTCTCATCTTTTTCCTGTCTAAAATATCCCCTTTCCTTTTCTTTAGCGCATTGCATCATACTTTGTAAAAGGCGCTATATAAATCTCATCATTATTATTAATTATCTATTACACATGTGTGTATATAAGATCATTCATCTGGAAAGAAAACGCTGATTCAGCCTTTTGGCTCCTAATCCTCGATATATATTTGTCGTGAGTAAAACCTGTATGACTATATAACCTGACAACATTATTTAAATTATTTACAATAAGAGCATTAAGTGCTTTCAATTACACAGTAAAAAATAATTACTCATATCGTGGTAAAAAGGGAACTTGCGTCTTCTTGACTCACTTTACTCCTACTAGTATGGTAATAAGATTGATCTTTATCTTGTAATAAACTACTGTACATCAGCAGTAGTACCAGCCATGGTAAACTTTTACCACTGCCGATGGTAGTTTATTACCAAAAACAGGGCAATTGTTTACCATTTTAGTAGATGTTAAGTTTACACAGAAGACGCGAGTTCCCTTTTTACCCCGATATGAGTAATTGTTTTTTTTACTGTGTAGCGTTCTGAAAAGGCAAAACCGGTATTATGGCATCACCAGTTAACAGTAAACATCCTTAGTGAACATTCATTTTATATTATGTTTATAAAGTAATTTGATAATTTTCACTTTAATCTCGATGCACCTCCATTTTTGCTGTTTTGATATGCTTTATATGTCAATTTGTTTTGTAAAGAAAACCATTTTTCTTGAAACATTAAATAATAGATAAGATAATTCCTATCTGGAATGCTCATTTTGGCAATCAAGTTCCATGCGTGCTTCTGGTATAAAAAGGTTCTGATAATAATTAATTAATTAATTAAAGCCAGATTGCAACAGTAATGTATGATTGATGAGGCTGACGCTTTGCTTGGGTATAAATGAATTAACTCGGCAAATACGTAAGCATTAAACTGTTAAAATAAAAGTATCAATGATGTTTCAGAAACTCTTGCACGTATTAAGTTCTTTATTAAGATATTAAGATTTTAAAAATCCTCATAGTTATAAAAAGACGTTGTTTTTAATTGTACTAGAATCCTCTGGAGAAATCTATTTTTAGAATAACTTAAATTTGTGTCTTATGCACTGCCGTGAATTATTAAACAATAGAGAACTTGCTGATGTCATATCAGTTCATATTTGTGATTGCGGTTGCAATACCGGTGTAATGAAACTGAGAGTCTCCCATAACCAGGAGTCCGGGACCGGTCTAGTTGAACTACACGGAATAAGTCGCAATCAACGATTAATAATTGATCGCACATGTACAACTACGTTCTACACAGTTAAATAGTAGCTATGACACTCAGTCACACGGACGCTGTATTTCATTACACCAGTGTCTTTTTAAACATTGGAATGAAATGCCGTGCATGTTTCATTCAATTCATACCAGAGTACAAAATGTCAACACGCTTGGCTTAAATTTTGATCCCAGGAGTAAATCAACAGATAAAGCTGTTTTTTTTTTAAATTTTTTATAACGCACCGTGTGAAACAAATACCAACGAGGACCGAAGGTCCTAGGCCGAGGACTTGGTGTCTGAGATCATGACCTAGGCTAAGGTTTTGAGGCCTCCGAGGCAAACACTTAGGTTTTCGATACCAAAGCCAAGAACCAAGGACGTCTCGCAAATAAGGACTCAACCATATTACGCACTCTTTTGTACTTTAATATACATACATGTATTAGATTCAGATGATCAAATATTTTACACAAACAAAATATGAGATAATTATTAATATGGTTTAGGCCTACTGTTTTCTTGCACTTAAAAGGTAGATGTATGTTTTAATGACAATTTAATCGTAATGTATATGCATTAACTTGGTCCATGATGTAGGTCAATGCATTGTTCAGATTGATAAGTTATGTTACGTATAGAAACAATCTCTATTGAGATGACCCTCTCTTATATACACACGAGTATTTATTCCAAAAAGCACTTGTTGGCCGTGGGCGGGTAGTCAAATGGTCATGTTTTAGATTTTAATGTAGAATATCCGAGCAGTCGCCTAATCAGTTTCAAAATGAACGTTAGTATATGTAAAATAGATTTTAAGGTTTACAGATTATACATACATTAATCTGAAATCTAAACTAAAAGCAATTAATTAGAGAGAGCAAAGTTGAAAAATCCGTAAAAACCCAAGTCAAATGGGTATTTATTTAATATAAGGAAGGACAAGGACGACGTATAAGGTTTTAAATAATTTGTAATGTGTTAAATTGTCTATATGCATGAAGTGAATATCCCTTTACTGTTCAATGGTTTAAGCCTCTTCATGTGGCGGATTCGTTACAACACAGGCCCTGCTGATGTGCACCCATACTATGGAACAATCTTTTGATCTGACCGCTTGTTTGTTTTGCTCAGTGGTAATCTTGTCTTTACAATGTAACTTCATGAACATGAACTTATATATAACGGATTTTTATAACTTAAGATGAAACATAATTTTACAAAGTAAACTTAAAAATGACTGATGTATCTAACAGACTTATTTTAAAGGTCACGATCTGGGTCGGTCTCATCTCGCTGATGAAAAACGAAGGAACACGTTTGAAAATTCCGAGGTATGTTTTCACTTCTGTAAGTTGTGAACAATGTTTCAAAATTCATGTTATACCAATACAGATGAACTTCATGAACGTGTAGTTTAAATTGATACGTGATAAAAATTGACAAAGAGAAACATAAATTATCCTGCTTTGCATGTTCTTAATTGACAAATGCGAAACAACTTCCGATTGCATGTGATAAATTGTAGTAGTCAAAATATATTCACCAAATATTAGAGGTACTTGTAACTATATATGATGACACGTGTATTTAGAGACACTGTGAGCGCAAACTCAGAGAGTGGTACCTACTTTACCAATACCTCCACTAAGAGGCCGGGGTGTGTGTATTATTTCAACTAAATACAGATTAGCTTATTCAGCTAGTAACTTATAGCATTAGCTATCATTGATAAGCTTAATCAAGCATTGAGCTGAAAAAAAATCAAGTGCTCTTTAGAATGCTTCTTGGTTCGAATAAGCAATACACTGAAATGGATGAATAGCCAAGGAGTTAATTATATCATAGATATGCGATATTAATTGACACTAAGGCAAGCTTTAAGAAAATTTACGCCAGTATGGATGAAGGTAAGAGATCGTTGTTTTTAAACACAAACATGTTACTTACATGTTATCTACATCGTAATTGTTAATTTTTATGATATTGTGTAAATAACACCGTCCATTGTTTTGTTTGTCTTGTAAAGTAGTAAGCTGTAAAAGTATATAAAAAATTATTAAGTTTCTCAAAACTTGATTATGAAATATCCTTAACCAATACGGTATTGTAAAGAAGATAGGTTAAGAAATAGAGTTTTCGCTATTTAAAATGTTTCAATGGCGTACGTGAGAAATATTTATTTGACATAATACAAAATCTTTATTACAATTTTGATGACCACTATTGTATATTTAAAGAATGTTATTATATTGAATAGGTAATTGAAATACAAATGTATATAGATTAGCTTTTCATTAATGTTTTGCGTTTTTTTGGAGATCTCCAACAATAAGATATGATCTATTTCAATTAACTCCGGTTAACTGAGTATTTTATCCTTTTACTGGCTTATTTTAATCAAAGTCTGACATTGCGCCGTTTGGCTATTCATACCTTTTATCCAAAATAAGCAGCAATGTAGCTTTTTGGCGTTTGGTCGCTAGTTGAGCTGTCTACAAAAGATACTCTCGGTTAATCAAATTAATTAGGTGATCGGGCGTCGGATAGGCCTAGAAATGTCGCCATCCAGCTACCGATTATGTTTTAGTTGAAGTTAACTTCAAAAAGTGCAATATTTGGTTCTAGTGATCTATTTTTGATTTGTTGGTTACTTCATTGTATTTGATATTAAGAGTAATCGACGTTACGCATTGTGATATCCCCAAAATAAATTTCGAAAATACGAAATTATATATGTAAAGATACAAACAGAAAAGATGCACTTTGCTTTAAAGTCTTTTTTTAAGTCAAGTGGTGAATAATGTTCAAAACAAAACTGAAAAATTCACACACAAATAAGCACGTCTATGTCATCACTTCCAGATGTTTGTATTCGCCCACATGAATGTTAATGATATACATCTGTTTGAAATGAACGCTTCTGATGATAATAACCTGCTTTCTGTAAATATTATTTCCTTTCAAATTTTGTATGCAAATGTTTTGAGAAATTTTAAATAAAGATTCAAAAATATTTGTATTTATTAATAATAGCAAGAAAGCAAAACATACTTATGCTTCTGATACATGTATATATTCATCACTACATCTGTTAATATTTGCGATTCATTGGATATTTTAGTTTCTTAGGAGTTATTCATAAAGTCATATCTAGAACTCCACAAACGGAACATAACTCAGCTGTGAAATTCCACATGGGTTATGAGAATAATATTAGCAATATTGTGATTCCAAACTCTCAAAAAGTGTGAAAAAATCTGAAGCAATCGGACCATGCTCCTTTAAATTCTTGAAAAAGCGATCATTCCCATGATTAATCAACATCATAATATATGAGAAAGTTCAATCTATATAGAAGAATTACTGAAATACTCAGTTAAAATTCATGTTTTTCGGTCTTTATATTCAAGGAATATTATTGAATTAGATAAGATTAGATTTCTTAAAGTACATAAGAATACACTTATCTCATTTTGTAGATGTTGTAAAAGTCCACAACGTAAGTGGTTTTCGTAGACAAAAGTAAACAAATTGATTACTTAATGTCAGCTTGCACGTACCTAATTGACGAGAGAAATCCTTAAACGCAGAAGTGAAATGATTAGTTTTGTAAACATTATAGAACTACCGCTTATGATCAAGTACTCGGGATCACGTTTGCTGTAGAACAAACATAAATGTAATCCATGCTGGTCTTTTCATATTCATGTGTTTATATGCATGAAGTAATTGGAAAATAAGGCTGATATCTTCCATGGCTACGAACAAAAAAACCCAATAAATTACAATATTAGTTTTGTTTTCAAGATGCAGTATAAATGTCTGATGAAACAGGACAGCCCGAAAGAAAATCGGTTAATAATAGGATTTAATGTAGATGTGAAATAAGTCAACAGCAGCTGATAAATTTAAAACAAAGCATTATGATTGATTTTCCTTTGCAAGGGTAAATAGGAAAATTTTGAGATTACAAAATTTATCGTAGTCGAGACGACGATAAAGACATTACATCACAAATAATCGACATTTCAACAGGACAAGATCATATGTGACCGTCCCGCCCAAAACAGCAGTAAATGCCAGCTCTTTTCATTTTCACTTTTTTAATTATTTTCAAAGACCATGCTTTAAGGATTAAAATGACACCTTAATGAACTTCACCCGATATCCAGAAGTCAAGTTATGGTCCGTCAAAGGTTGTCAGGCAGTAAAACTATAACTGAGATAAAAGCGTTCAAAGATTAGTAAGCCCTATATTTTCTGTAGATCGTCTCAATAATATGCCAATTTATTTCACATTTCCTATTATTTTCTTGAAATGAAACTTCGCTGGTATTTTGTAGTAATCATTAGGATTGTGAACCTGTCAAACAATCAATTTCGGCAAATAATGACCTTGACATGTATTTTTACCTGTAGCGCAAAATGAAGTTTCTGGCATTTACTGCTCATACGGGCTGGACGGTCACATATGTGACCCGTCATATCCAAAGGTTCCTTAAGGTCGGCAGAGTAAATTGCGTGGTACGGGCCATTGAAGCTGAGCATAGTCAACAATCACGTCTATGGTCAAATGTCTAATTTCATCAGAAACATCACCTCTGAAGCGTATTCTATCCTATTAATCAGGTTTCAACATCCAAAACATCAGAAAAATGTGTTAAAACCAAAATCCTCTCTTCATTCAAGTTCTACGGATACCCTGGTCATACCCTGGTCACATAACCACCGGTGTCCGACCGGCGTCTGCAAAGCCGCAACGGTATGACATCGGTATGACACCGCTGAATGCTTGCGAGCTCTTGCGATGCCCGGTCGGACACCGGTCGGACTCCGGTGGTAATTAGACCATAACTGAAGACATCGTATACACGCCGCAAGGTTTTAACTCAGAATTCTTGCGGCATGCTCCGGCGTCTTACGGCGTTACGGACACCGGTCGGACACCGGCCGGTGTCCGACCGGTGTCTGACCGGTGTCCGACCGGAGTCCGACCGGTGTCCGTAACGCCGTAAGACGCCGGAGCATGCCGCAAGAATTCTGAGTTAAAACCTTGCGGCGTGTATACGATGTCTTCAGTTATGGTCTAATAACCACCGGAGTCCGACCGGTGTCCGACCGGGTATCGCAAGAGCTCGCAAGTATTCAGCGGTGTCATACCGATGTCATACCGGCGTTGCGGCTTTGCAGACGCCGGTCGGACACCGTTGGTTATGTGACCAGGGTGTGAGTACGAAAACATTAAACTCTATTTTCTCAGAACTATTGTTTTCCCTATCGGTAAAATGTCTTTCACCAATTTGGATATAATTTTTCAACCGAACTACCAATATCCAAAAGCAAGGTGTCATTTTAAAGTCTAAAATCTAAACTTTCAGATGAAACAAAAAAGTCAAAAAATACAAACAAAGATTATATTTTAATTCTGCACATGTTGAAAAACTCCTAATATAAAAGCGTGTTCTTTAGACAAGGGTAAAGAAATTGATTCCTTAAAGACCCGTGCCAGTTGACCAGGCCAACTCCCTGGCAAAACCCCAACATTTGGAAACTAAATAATTTCTTGTAACCTTTGAAAACCCAAGGTGTCCATAAAAAATAGACCCTGTCACCTTTATTCTCTATTTCTGTTTGTCTGTAAAAGGTGAAGTGGGTTCAGGAAAACCCCTAATGCTTGTAAAAACTGTCAACAGTAAATTCCTCCCAATTTGTGTAATTGGTTGCTAGTACATATATATTTCCCAGGAGTCTGTGGCCAACTCGGCCCTTTAATGTGTAAAATTGATGAATGTAAGACTAAACGTACGCAGATGATAAACATTGAAAAGTAAAACACACATAGAAATACTAGTTTTGATCATGTAACGGGGATCAAGTTTGTTGATCAAAATTTAACCCTAGTGCTACGAAGGGGGGATTGTATCACCCTCTACCGATTTTATTCTGACGCTAAATATTGCTTAGATGCAGGGGTAAATGAGTCAATGTACCTCTAAGTTCATCCTTTGCATTAATTATAGCGCCCAATACCATCTTTAGGAAGGGGGCTACAGTGACCGTTTATAGTTCGGAGGTGGGGCTGTAAGTCCGTGATTTCAACAATCAATTTAAGCCATTTTATGGCAGATATTCATTTCAAACTTGGAAATTAGTTAAAACTAGTGTTTCTAACTTGGTAATTAGTTAAAACTAAACTGCAAAATAGGATATATTCGTATAATTTCTTAGAAAATTTTGATTTTTGCCTATATGTTCCATACAAATGCAGATTTTCCCAATTTCAGTAATTATATGACGTTATAGTGACGTCATACGTTAAAATATTACCTTGATTTTGGTATCAATGGAAACAGGGGATCAATACCTATCCATTGGTACCACATATAGGGATATTGGGACTTCGCTTTAAAAAAAATGAGAGGTTGCAACAATATGTTGCTGAAAATCGCTCCGTATAACAAGAGGTAATTTGAAAATCACTACAATCCACGTAGTTTTGGACTTTCGGAATGATGGTCTTATTTTCAATAGTCATTTCAATTATTGTTTATCTGAATGACATGAAGCAACCTTTTAACTTATTAAGATTGTGTTTGTGTTTGCTTACACATCTTATGTCGTTATAAGCGCCAGTGGCGGCGGAAGGTAAAAATTTTAGGGGGGGACGGCTTTTTTTGAGCAAAAATGGTCGGAGGAAAATTATGATTTTTTTTAATGCGCGCGTAGCGCGCGCAAAAAAATCTGTCAAATCGGCTAATTTCAGCTAAAAATGATATAGAAATCTTGAAATTTGCGCAAAAATGGCCAATTTTGACTTAAAATTGACAAAATATCTGAAAATTCGCGCGAAGCGCGCAATTTTTTTTTGACTTTTAACGTTTATATTATCGGAAAAAATTCAATTTCCTTTCCTTTTCTTTCTTTCTTCTTTATTTTTTGAGGGGGTCCGTCCCCCCCTCGTGAAATGTAGGGGGGGACGTGTCCCCCCGGGTCCGCCGCCTATGATAAGCGCCATCGCATTGCTAACCACTTATTTCTCCTACTTTGCATGGATACTTTTATTAATTAAGCAAAGCTGATTAATTCGTGTTAATTGATTTTGCTTTGGTACTGTATGGAGGAATGTTGACAGTGTCATCCAAAGGACTTAGTATTACAAGCTTGTATTACGAGGTTTTTTAGCATCCAACACTAAATATTGACTTTACCAGAATCAAATTATTAATTTGAAAATAAATTGAAGTACGCAAATACATGCATCAAATTCAAAGAATATGCAGAATATTCAATATCTCAGATGAAACAGTTCATTTTAATGAAATATATACGAGTTCAAGATACACAAGAACATACTTATCACATTTTGTACGTGTTGTTGAAAAAAGTCCCGAAACTTTAAGTGGTTTTTGTAGACAAGGGTAAATAAATTGATGTCACCTTACACGTGCCTAATTGATGAGAGAAACGCTGAATGCAAAAATGAAATGATTAAGGTTGCATACGCATATAGAACTCTCGGTTTTGATCAAGCATGTGGGATAAGGCTTCAGTAAAACATGAACAAAATCCCACTTTCTCACAAGAGATCGGGGCAATGCTTTTTGGATTTTTAAATTAAACGTTCATCAAAAGTTATTTCCAAACTGGACATAAACGACAAAATGACACAAATTGAAATTCTCTACATTCTCTAAATTGAAAGGTATAGAATTTACATAATTTATAAATAAGAAATATCGTTGTACAATACAGGGTGTCCCAATAAAAACGCAACGAACTTTGAACTTTTTTTTGAGGCTCATTTTCCGATAAAGTGTGCAACTTTGCCATTTTGGTGTCGCTCATGTTCGTGTTGCTTGTTTAACGTTGTTAAGCCTATTACAAATGATTTGATTGGTTTAGTTAATACATTAGAGTCACATTAGTAACATGTGTGAAGCTAAACATATTAGCATACCAGGAAAGTAGATAACGATAAATCTGAAAATGCAAAATCTTCAATTTCCCCATGTCGCCAGCCATACTTTTTCTGTTTCGTGAGCCCCGTTCCTAAAATATTCTAGCATATCAAACATAATGCACACTATATAACAGCCCGTAATTATGTATTGATAATGACATATGAAGTTTAATTATATTAAGTATTTGATTTGGCATAAGAGCTTTTTGAAATGTGTCGCCAATATTGCAAACAGAGGCGTAATCATTTCTAAAATCGATAACAAAGTGTCAAAATAAATCTGTTGATGGATGATTTCGCATAGGTTTATTAAGCAAACATGAGTGTTGCATTACATATATTTTATACAGAATTATACATTTACAGTAACGATTTACAAGGATATTGATATCAAAAAAAAAACCTATGAGACGGTGACGTCGAAACAGATACGTAATATACATTCTGTTGCCTTCTCGCAAAACGCGGTACACTATGAGCGAAAATACTTTACCACAGTGAAGTATTTGTAGAGCTCATAATTTAGTGTAAAAATAAAATTTGTAAGAAAACAAATTTTCTCAAAAGTGAATATTAAAGAAAAGATTCAAACAGATACGTAGCGACAGATACATAATTTAAGAATAAGGAATACAATGGTTTAAAATCATGTATTTTTAAACATCTCCCATGCACTGTTTCTTCTTCAGAAACCATAAGAGTTTATGATTTTGTATGTTTTTCATGAGTTATTAGTAGTCGAAATTGTAACATTTCTGTAGCCAAAGTTGCACGCTTTATCGGAGAACGAACCTTGAGAGAACAAAACACAATTGTGAGTAAACGTTAAAATGATATAATAGAGTAAACTATTGGCTTTTACAGGTTTTTTGTTTCGTTTAATTTGGATCTCTGAATCAAAAGTTATTGCACATTTTGTAAAGACACGAAAAATCTTGATGGTCTGATTTGTTAATCTGTAAAGATCAACCTCTGGTGACATAATGGGGCACACGTTGAATGATTAGGAGAAGCATCCCTTGAACCCATTTCATGACATAAGGGTTCACTTTAACGATGGTCTGCTGCTATTAAGCAAGTTGTTGCATCTTGTTGAGTCAACCTGTTGCGTCTCCTTGACGGGCCAGATGAATCACTTACTTATTTGAGTTCTTAAACTCCTTTGTCTTCAGTTTTTCGTGTTTTTTTGTTAAAGACTTGTGAATAACATAATTATTAGTTGACGTCTTTCATTAGAATCCTCTTTGTCGACTATTTTGGAGGAACTGTATCCTAAACTACCCGGTTGTCTCACCAGAAGTAACAGATTCAAGGAATATGAGATACCAGGAACAATTAATCATTATAGAAAAGAATATTAATCGCATCCAGGTAGTGATGCAGCTCTAAATGTTAACTATAAGCACATGTGTGTGTCTGATGAAGACGAATTATTGATGCCACACAATGTTTTGCTAATCATATATCTTATCTGACATATATCTGCACTACTGTGACATTTCTCAAGTTGATTTAATTTGAAAAACAATGTCATGCAACCTATATATATAGCATTGAAACACACTCGTTTATATCAAAAACTGATGTGTCGCACTAAACAGTTAGCTTTGGTTTGAATGTATTTTAGTAATACATATTATTATAACAAGATGATAGAAAAGTACAACGAAGCAAATGATAATGAGATTTTTTTTACAGAGCTGCTGTAGTATGAACATTTATATTTGTATTATCAGATCAATCATTATCAAATAAAACTAATAGATAATAGCATCACTGCTAAAACAATTGTAAAACCAACAAACATAATTATTTTCCATTATGCTAAAATGCGATTAACCTACTTTGCAATTTGAAAAAAACATTAAAGCATCGACCTTTTTTCACTACCGTTTATCTCTTAAAAACTTTATGCATTAAGTAGAAATGAGAGGGAACATTACTCTCCGTTGTATTTAGTTTCGTAATCAGAAACATTAAGAGCACCAACGCTAGTGCTTATGGGGTGTAGACATAATGAAACAAATTGATATCTAAAAGCCAGATTACTCATGTATAATTGATGAGAGAGACTGACACTTTTCTTGAATATAAAAAGATTAACTTGGTAAACACACTGACATCAATCCATAATGGCATATTTTAAAGCAGCAATGATGCAACGACCTTTCAAACTTGGAGCATACTGCAGGTTTTTTATATGATTATGTTTTAGGAAGCAAATATATGTGATGGCTCACCACGAACGGAGGGACTTAACAGATGATATCAATTTTATTTTTATCATTTTATCTGTTACAGTATTTTCTAAACTTTAAAATGACACCTTACTTGTTAAAATTTATCAAGGTGATCAAATTTTACAACAATTTTCTGCTGAAATTTTTTATTATTGTCTTTATTTTTTGCTTCCTATTTTCATCAGTTTCTCGAAAAGTGTTCTGTCGCAAAGACCCCATTTTCGGGGTGAGTCATCACATATATGTAGATTTGGCCCAGGTAGCACCTTTAAATAGCGCCATAGTGACATAATAGGTGCTACATCTACAAAATAGTCAATAAGTTTACGAATATCTAATTGAAATACCAAAAATAATGCTGTAAAATAATGATACTGTTGATTTAATAAGTTTTCAATGAATGATTTCGACTATTCCCCTTGTACTCTGAAGCTTGCAAAATATATGATAAATATAAAGTAGAGGTGGTCAATGTATTCCCACATTGTTGTTGAGCAAAACAATTTTTTTCAATCCAGTGTATTTTCGGCCTAAATCAAATAAGTATAAACATTTAAATATTTTCAAACTTTATAGTAAAAATATGAAATCCTGCAAATTTGACGATTATCAGAAATGCGGAAGTATTTTTAACTTTAATTAAAAATCGCGCATTGTCAAATCTTGACCAATATGAAAGCAGCGGAGACACGCTGGTCAATCAGTCTTACGCCCAGGTAACCTATCAATATTTTGGGATTTGTCACTCTTCATTGAAAGTAGGTCCCCGCTGTGCGTTTAAACCTGCATCAATCAGGCAAGTAAAATATGCAGATCTTTGAACAAAACCGGGCTTCATTTTCTAAGCGAGCTTGATATCGAAGTGAAACGATGCGATTGCTTTTGCAAGGAATCATACTGGCAATTCAAATGCATGTAGTTTTTTTCCGGCCAGAGCTATATTTATTTTCGAAGTTTATAACAGTATAGTATATAAAATGTCATTAAATTTGATGCTATTTTACAGAATACTACAGATTTAAAGAGTTTACAAAAATCTTATAAGTACCTGATAAACAATTAAAAAATTTATTTTTTCTATCTAAAAAAAGGAAATAATATCAAATTTAGATCATTCGCATGTTAAAATGACCATATTTTGAAGAGAAATGTAAAAAAGTCAATTTCAAATCATATACATACACGGTCTAAAGAGCCTATTTTATGTAATTCCCACCGGGCATCCCACAAGTTGCTATTAGCGCATCATAGCAGTTACATCAAGGGAAAGTTACGGCAATGAACAACCAGCGATGACTTGCAAAGGTAAAATTGAATTTATCAACATTTATGCTCAGATCAGGCTTTCATTCGCATCTGAAATGTCTCTTCAGTGTTTGAGGGAAAACATACAGTTTACAGTGAAACATTCCATGTCAGTCGCTTCTAGAAATCGGACAGAAAGTATGATCATATTTTGTTAAACATTTGATAAGATTTCAATATAGGAAAATACGTATACACATTTTACGTAAACATGGTATAGCTTCGTTGTGGGTTTTGCTTTGTGTTTGTATCATAAAAAGATTACCTCTAAGCTCAGGTGATAATAGAATTGATTTATTTATAAAGTGTGAACTATAAACAAAGTAATATACTTAGTATTTATTATATTTTGCTATGCATTTATTTTTAAGTTTACCACGATGAACATGGGTATATTTTTTACCCCTATTGCACAAAATAGAACGGTCCCTTTGAGCATGCTCAAATGACATTTCTAAGGCCTTATTTTTTTACATGAAAAAATTGAAAAATGGCAATTTTTCAAAAACCGTTTAATTTTTTTCATTGTTTTCTTTCAGCATTGTGTTCAGAGCGTAATTATGTATATTTTAATGTATTATTTGGCACAAGGGGTTGTATAACCCCTTGTGTCAGAAAAATAATTTTTCTATTTAGCAATGTGTCTCCATCAATCAGCAATAAGTGCCAAATTCGACTTTCTGCTGTTTTTGACCCCAAATTATAAAAATATCCTGAATATTTTTTTTTTTGTTTTTTAGTTGTTAAGGTAGAACAGCTGTTCTACAAAACATATCAAAGAAAATCAAAGTGTTTTACATTTGTTTTGCCCCTTAAAAACTCCTTTGGAAATTCAATTTTTACCGTTGGCGTGTTGACCACCTCTATATAAGGACTCTAAAGCATGTTGATTCCAAATACATTGTGTAGCGTGTGATTGGGTATGATTGTAATTGGTAGGAATTGTTATGTGTAGAAACGATTTTTATTTAATGAATTTATCTGTACACAATATAGGAACAATAGTTGTTGCCCGTAGGCGTTTCCTCCGTAGTCTTGTATGTATTATATTAAAAGAAAATGAAATAGATGTCTTCTGTTAGAGATGATGTACACCATGTACACATTTACAAACGATTTTATCTGATTTTATGATATCTGTACTTATTTAGGTGTAGTATAAATACCATTAAAAGTAAGTTTCCATACTCATAATTTCTTTTGTAAAAGTGATTTCAACATAAAAACTGGTTGAAATGTGTTACACAGTCGTTCCTCTAATTTCGAGTACAAAAAAAAGTACCTGTTTCATTTTGGTTGATCGCACAAAATTAAAAGAAAAGTGCCACAATTAACAAACTTGAATTTATAAATTAAATGTTGTGTATAAAATTGATCGAAAGCGTAACAATTTTATAAATATGTTGTTTTAGATTTCGATGTCTGCAAAAAAAAATGGTTTATTGAAAGTTTTATGATATTTTGACTTACTGAATTATTTGAAAGTAGTCATCTACTACTAAACAAGTAGATAATATTTGTTAAAAAGTATTTTATTTTCTGATAGTAATGTTCCCTTTCGTTCTTTTTTATTGACTCACAGATCTTTGTATCTAATGAGAACTTTTTGAATTTATTAACACACATTCTGTTTTATAGGAGAAGCATGCCTTCAGCAATAGTCAATGTTCTTTCATTTAATTTCCTTGGTATTTCCAAAAAAAGATTGTTATCGAACGGACACTGGATTAAATTCAATCGATAGAATTAGTTATCAAGCTGCTTTTATAATTGTATTTAGCGTAATGTAGAAGACTTATTATCAACTTGTGAAACAATATACTATTGGTTTACCCATTTGAAATGAAAATATTGCAACTGAACTAAAATATCTGTTGTCTTTTTGTTGTTACCCGTTTCAGGAGTTAAGATAGAAACATCATACAAGAGAAGATTAAAAATAAGATACACTTTGTCCAATATTGAATAATCTTTTGTTTAAGCTATATAATGTAAGAAAAGTAGGTTGGGCACCACCGTGTCCTAAATGCAAGTAAAATGAAGTAAGTGAGATTCTAACACCCCTCCCAAAAAAAAAAAATATAATCCAGCCATTGGCAATATATATTTTTTGTTAAGCCGAACTTAATGGGGTATTCCGACACCTCGACAATTCATTAATCATAATGATTTCAGTATATAGTGCTTTTCTTTTGCCTGATCAAGTTTACAATGGCATTAATTTTGAGTTAAGAAACTTACGTATTAGATAATTAATTAAAATATAATACGACCAAGTGCCAAATGATACCGACTGTTTCTTAAAGTAATCATGAAAAAATATGAATTTTCTATGTATAATTGAAATCAAATCCTGATTAGTAGCAAACAAACATTTTAAGCTTATATGACTTATTCCAAAAAGATCAAAATCTGTCTGAAAATTCAATTAGTCTAATAAAAATATACTATAATAAAGATAAAGGTAAATACGTCACTATAAAAACAATATGGTATTTAATTTTCTATCCAGTAAGATTTCATGGAACACTCAGATAGGGGATCATATTTTGAGTGATATCAAGCTTTATTGTGTTATGTTATGTGCGTCATAACGCTGATTATGTAAAGATAGGTATAGGCAGAATATTTAGTTTATCAGACAAGAGTAGTCGTAAAGTCGTGAAGTAGTCGTGAGTGAAAGCTGGTAGGCAATATAATCTGACAATATTGATAAGGTATTACATTAATGATATAATTATTTATGATAAGAGCATTAAGTGTTGCCAATTAACGTTCTTAGAGAGAAACACCGGGTACATTTCGCTAGTCAAATTTCAAATTCGGACTAGCGTAGTGTATGTCATTTTCGGACTAGCGCAGTGTATTTTCATTTAAAAATTCGGACTAGCGCAGTGTCGGACTAGCGCAGTGGTTTTCATTTTCGGACTGACGCATTGTATTTTCAGACTAGCGCAGTGGTTTTCATTTTCGAACTAGAGCACCTCTAAGGTATAGGAAAAGTGTGTAGTCGGACTAGCGCAGTGTCGGACTAGCGCATTGTCGGACTAGCGGGTGCACCCCGAAACAACAACATACCCAATAATCAGTATACTTTCTTAACTTTAGTATTATGTTCAAAAGTTATTTCGTAACCTAAGCTTCAATCTAAATAACATTGCATCTGTTTAGGTTTCTAAAATGTTTTATATGCCATTTTATCTTGTTGAAAACACCACTTTGACTGGATACATTAAAAACAGATAACGTTATTATTGTCTTGAACAGAATGTTCATTATGGCAATCAAGTTCCATAAATGCTTCTGATATGAAGACATTGCAATGATAATTAATATCTAAAAGCCAGATTACTACGGTAATACAAGATTGATGAGGCTGGCGCTTTGCTTGGGGATAAATAAACTAACTGGCAAATACGTTGGCATCAACCCACGATCACTGTAAAGATTGAATCATCAATGATATTACAGATACTTTTGCATATAGTTATTTTTTCGTGAGATATAAATATAGATATTTGATAAAGCGCTCATATTAATCAAATAACGTTATCTTTTATCATACAAGAATCCTCTGAATAATTCTATTTATAGAATCAGTACGCATGTGAATTTCATTTATATATTACGCATTGTCGTCAATTATTGAACAATAATATAGTGTGCGTTTGATGTCATATCAAGCTAATTTCATTCTTGCGACCGCCGTGGCGGTGTCTTTTTTCCTCAAACTTTAATGCACGTATTTTGTTTGCTAGGTTGATAAAAAACATTTTTTTAAATCAAAGATGAGATATCGTATTACTGTTTTTTATTTACAGGTTATGTAAATAAAAGGTAGATTATGTTTTCGTTTGTAATCTGATTGACTGGAATGTTACGTAATAAACAACTTGTCCCAATATTAATGCAACGAGCAAATTAAAAATATGAAAATAGTTGCCAAAAGATTAAATCATAGTAATATATGTTTTTCAAAAGTGGAGAAATTACACTACAACATGCTTTTTGTCCCGTTTGTTTTTAACTCTCCAGTCCGAAGATATGAAGAATTTAAGAAAGCCCTTTAAATCTACTTTGGTCCGATTTCTAAGTTAAGACTTCCAGCTAAAGAAATGCAAACTTGAAATGAAGAGAAATCAGCAACTAACTAGAGCACATTAAATCGAAACCAACCTTACCTTACCTGTACCTAACATTAAGTGATATTTTAAATTCATTTTTAACTTAAATATTTCAAAATTTTCAACTAAGGTTCTGATCTTCCTGATATTCTCGTAATATTTGAATCTGTTACTTCTCGTGAGACAAACGGATAGTTTAGGATACAATTTCTACCAAAAGAGTCGGAAAAAATTACGTTTTATGATATTTTGACCTACTGAATTATTTTAAAGGAGTCTACTACTAAATAAGTATATACTATTTGTTCAAGCTATTTTATGTTCTGTTAGTAATGTTCCCTTTCGTTCTAGTTTAATGACGCAGAGATATTTGTATCTAATGAGAGCTTATTGAATTTATCAACACACATTCTGTTTTATAGGAAAAACATGCCTTCAGCAATAGTCAACGTTCTTTCATTTCATTTCCTTGGTGTTTCCAAAAAAAGATTGTTATCAAACGGACTCTGGATTAATTTAATCGACGACCAAGTACCAAAAGTTACCGACTGTTTCTTAAAGTAATAAGGAAAACTATGAATTTCTATGTATAATTGGCATCAAATGCCGATTGGTAGCAAAGAAATATTTTAGCTTATATGACTGATTCCAACAAGATCAGAAAATTTAATTAGTCTTATAGAAATATTCAAATAAAGATAAAGATAAACACGTCACCATAAAAACAATTTGATATTTACTTTTGCATCCAGCAATATTTCATTGAACACTCAGATAAGAGGGTCATATTTTGAGTGACATGGTATATATTGCGTTATGTTATGTGCGTCATAACGCTGATAATGTAAAGATAGGTATAGGCATAATATATATTTTATCAGAATAAAATAG
>JXSR01S057613.1:19537-32900 GCA_000969725.1 Ophiothrix spiculata | reverse complement strand
GGTGACAACTTCTATCAAAAATAAAGACATTTGTCATGATTTTAATGATTTCTTGAAACGGCTCCACCTTATTTGATATACCTATTCCTGACTTAGGTCCAAGGGCAAACAGCGAAAGTTTGAGATTGCCAGTTTCTGTCATATTTTAATTAATTACAATGCTAAATCAGATGTTATAGTATTCTAACCGTACTCCGGCAACAGAATGGCAATTTGACTTAAAATGTGGCTAATTTGGCGGGAAAAATGTAAGATGTGTTTGCGTTGTAGTAAGGTAACAGTAGACAATGGTAGAGCGTGCCAGAACGTAGAGCTGGTCACTACGCACTCGCTAAGCGTCGGTCCAGGCATGGTGCTCGCATGGCACAATCCCCTGACGAATTTTTAGTGTGCAATAGCAGTTTTGCCAGTCATGCTTCCTATCTGTACTCTCTTTAATCTTTAATCTATGATTCCAAGAATTAATCGGTACCTAATCAGCATAGATTAAATACTTTATTACAACATATTTTTGAAAAAGAATCACAAATGTACGCAAATACATGCATTTACTTCATTATTCAAATTCATGGAATACGGGTAAGTGGTTTTTGTAGAAAAGGGTATACAAATTGGTGTGCCTAATTGATGTGCCTTACATGTGCCTAATTGATGAGAGAAACGTTGAATCCATAAGTGAAATGAAAACTTTGCATACGTGTCTACTGGTTTTGATCTAGTTTTTTGGTAAAAGCTTAGTAGAACACGACTACAATTTTGTGTTTTCATCAACAGATTAAGGTTTGGTCTAAGTTGAATTAAATATTTTTGTCGACCATAAATATTCCTATTTAAACGAGAAAATCACACGATTAGACTTTATGGAATTCTTAAAATGGAAAGATGTGGAGTATATATTTGTACATTTTAAATCAGATCCCATTGTTTAGTTTACTTATTTGAATATAAACACTGGTATTTTCAAAGTTACAAACAATAATTAAGAAACACGATTGACACTGGTGTTCGTGAATTCTTATTAATCGCTAAAGACAAAATTACTTTTATTTGCATATTTTCTATCCCTATAGAAAATGGTTTTAGATTTGAAGACGCTCTTATAATTCTTTTCCGACGCTACAATCAAGGTTATACGTTTTTACTGATTGTGTTAAAATTTAAGTAATCCACCTATCCATCCATGAAAACACCACCAAATGAAGAACATTTAAGTGTTTAGTATCATGCGCGCGTGTGGTCAAGATGTAATATATCCAAAGAAACGGGTCAATCCACAGGCAGTTTGTTTAATAACAGGGGAAATTTGACCCTGATCATGCTGATGGAACTCGATATAAGAAAGTCATTTAGCAACTGCTAAAAAGTGATTTCCAACAATCACTTTACCCTTGGGTGTTTTCAAAAACAAATGGTTTCACGCATATGCTATTCATATGTGTATATCTATATTATTCTAAATATATGGCACCAGATTTTCTATTACGCCAATAATTGAATCAAAATGACACCTTAAGTAGAAATTATATGAAGGCTCCTGCAGTCTGGCTTACTTTAATTTCACGACATGTCCTGTAACTCAGCAACGGATAATTAAATCCAAATAAAAGTTTATATTTCTAGAAGTGGATTTGCATACTGAACATGATGGTGAGGTTATTTTTGGACCAGAATGTGTTATTTTGACCCTACGATCCAAAAAAGGTCCAAAAATTATGTTTTTGGCTCAAATTTTACGGGAAAGCTAACTAAATTTTGCTTTGGTAAAATTTTCAAACATGTTGCTTTTTAGAATCTAGAAAGCAATATCTAGGAACGCATTTTTCAAATTTTGGATTTTTATCTTATTTTTTGAAATATTTCCAAAAATAGCTCAAAAAGTGTTATATTTTGCAAACAAATGGTGGAAGCGGTGGGATTTTTGACATTTTTGTACCAATTTTTGACAATATCTCAAAAATTAAGAAAAAAAAATCAAAAATTTGAAAAAATGCATTAAATATCTTTTCCAAGGACATGACCCGTTGGCCGTAGCGGGGTTCGAACTCACGACCTACTGATTCAGAGTCCTGTGCTGTTCCACTAGACCACAGCGCTCGTTTAGAGGCTCAGTCTTTTCATCGTTCATAACGTATGACTGAAGACTTCAAATGCTAGCGAAATGTTGTGCTCAAAGCTTAACCCATATCTTACAAATATTTGCATGGTATGGACCTGAAACTTACAGGACAATTTACAATAGTTGATACCTTTATTTATTTGCAAAAAGAAACAAGAATGATGAAAATCCGATGTTTAGAAAAATGTAGCCATTTTTGCCAAAAAATTGAATTGTGGTCGAAAAGTGATAAGTATATATTTAAAGATACTGCCAAATTACGATATTTAGGTAATAACAGAAATTTCAAGGTAAAATTTATTTAAGAGTTATAAATTCATTTGAAAACAATTATGTTTAAAATAGTGATCTGTTGATACAAAAGGTACATCAAGAAAATAACGTGGTGATATTAAACATAATGCAATAATTTCAAATCAAAGTACAATTCCCAAAATAACAAAATTTAATAACATAAGAAAGTATTAATACTTCTAATATAATCAGCGATGTAATATACCCTGCAGTTAGAGAATGAACGGCCTACTCATACTTCTGCGACTGTCAATATCAATATTTAATCCCTGCAAGTCATAAACAATTACCTGTACTTTGTGCTGGGATTTATTAATTTAAATATATAAGCAAATATATTATTAACAGACCCGCACTGATAAAATGAGAAGAAAGTCGCGAATTTCAAGTCTATCATTAGCCTTGTCCAAGGATGGATTGGGCAGCCCCTCCCCCTTTCATGATTAAGTTCAAGTGTGAACAATATAAGCCTAGATATTAAACTGCCCATACTTATTGATTTTCCTTTATTTCTGCTAATAATCAAGGGTATATGTGTCCCTAAAATATCGGATTTTCTAATACTACTTGGCTAGCCACAGAGACCCACACTGAGATATTTTGCTTCATAGGGCCATATGTTCATAAATACACAAAATCTGTGTTTCCATCATTAGGCTGGACTTAACTAACCTCACACATGTTCAAAACTGTGATATTTTTAGATTTTTCTATTGAAAATGATAATGTGCTCCCGGGAATGTGCTCTTTTCTGGTGGGTTTTTGAAGTGTCAAGCACTATGTATTTAAGGGCAATTGTGAAGTTGAAAAAATGTGGTTGGTTTACTGTGGCATATTCTCCAATGGACATTACCAGTGACATAATAAGCTTATGGTCCATACATTCTTTTCTTTGGAAATTCATATGAATTATTAGCTTTTACTGTGGAGAACCTTAGATTGTTTATTTTTGTGTTAGTTTGTTTCGTTTGGGCAAAACTTGATTTGCAAAATAAGATGTATTTCTGTTTACAGAATAAACAATGTAATAATAAGACCTGAAAAAATCCCAGAGATTTTACTACCTAAGGACTTGAGGCAAGTCTAGTCTATCATTAGATGTTAGACATAATAGACAGATTGCACAAGGCGTTTGTGTACGTGAATGAAAAAAAAACCACATTCAGAATATGTGTCCATGTAACCTTAATCAAGCATTATTAATGGATGCGGATTCAAAATGCTTCTTTTTTCTACACATTTATATTTGGAAAAATAAAACAGTGTAAGATATATGCATTTTTTTTCACATGATAAGATATTTGTCAAAATAAGCGCCTGTTATAAACCGTATGTAGCATGTAGGTTTCATGTTAACAAGAATACAAATAAAAAGCAATACACGAATTTCATATATTGAAATTTATAAAAACATTCACTACGAACATACACTTCTTATGAAAAAAGCATATAATACAAATGAAAAAGCAATATTTATATATACATGTTATTTAATAACAAAGAATTGAACTTTCCTACAGCTTTACAATAATATCGTCATGTGAGTGCAAGAAAGTCGTATCTGCAATGGCTGCCCTAAGTTATATTTATTTTCAACTTGTCATAAGAATGTGAAAATCTCTCAAAATGTCACTGTCTTATGTCAGTGGTTCTTGAAATGGTTCTTCAGGTGACGGTGTCACCTGAAGAACCATTTCAAGAACCACTGACCCAAGACTGGAGATTTTACAGTGTGCAATCCAAATTAATGACAAAAAGCAGCTATTGCAGATACGGCTTTCTTGCACTCACATGACGATATATGAATCTAATACATTCAATGTAGATAATAAGATAATAAAAGACCTTGAGGAAAGTTGTAACGATTTTATATAAACTGCCATCTGTGAAAATAGGGTTAAAATAGGTCCATTCAAATTGCATCATAATAATATCCAATGTTTTGGCAGCTCAATCGTTTTTCTTTAAAGAATATATATACTTAATTCAGTAAGTAATCATTCACAATAATACTATTATAATTTTTACATCTTGTGATGTAGAGGGATTGCAAATCATCCTGATTCTGAACTTTTACTTTTTCCCACACATGATGTTTTTTGGTGTTACATACAAACTTACCATCGTGATTGTTATATATACCAAAAACAAAGAAATGTTGACATTTGGGACAAAATTGTCCATCTCTGAATCTAGGATTACCGGTCAGCCTAAAAAATGATCCTTCAACGCCCCACCAGTTTACAAAAATAGGGCTGTGATGAATGTGGAGTGTTTTGTGACGGTATATGACAGATTGAAAACCTCTTCAAACCTTTTAAAATGTCATATACCACCAGGGACCATTTCATTTTTATCACAGCCGTATTTTTGTAAACTGGGGCGTTGAAGGATCATTTTTCGTTTGCTTCCAAGCATTCTCTTGGCGAAGTTAAGCGTGACCAGGACATTTACTCGCCTGTTTGTCACTCTAGTACATATACACATTCCTTATGACCACTCAACTTGAGCGGTGAAGTAACCTTGACCTAGGCATTGTCAAATCAAATTTGACCTAAAAATCAACGTTTTTTCGACCCGTTTTTTTGTGTTGTTTCCCCCTACCCGCACGTGAGAGGGTTGATCCCATTCGGAGCTAAATTTTACACTTAACTAGATTACCTATCAGATCTGACCAAAAGCAACATAAGTTACCCGATAGTTTCCTTATAAACGCCCTGTGAGATATGGCCGAATAAAGTGTTTGTGCGGAAATACTTTAGACCGCGAGTGTACTGGCATATTCTCCTCATTTCACGTTCTGCATTCCTTTCATGTTGTAGAGCCATTACTCCACTTTTGAAAAACATATATAACTATGATTTAATCTTTTGGCAACAATTTTTAATATTTGTTATTTGCTCGTTGCATTGATATTAGGAGAAGCTGTATTAACCAATGGAAAATGAAAAAAAAGTATGAGATATTAAATTTAATTGAAAGCTGGGTACAAAGACATCAAATAAATGTGAAATGTTACATTTCCAGTTTTGGTTTCTTTGTAGAGTAGACGTATAATATTTACTCTTACCTTTTTGTATCAATCATAATATTGAAATACTTAGTTTTAAATGCAATAGCACGATATTCTGTCCAAAGTACCAGCTATAGCAATTGTCTCCTTCGGGGCTTCAACTTGTTTAATCCCTCCAATATCAACCTATAAATTGCCCTTACCTTGCTTGGTAATTAAATTAAAGACAACATGTTTGAATTGCAGAAACTACCCTCAGGGAGACAGATAGTGGAGCCAAAGCGTATGTACATCAATGACCAATCGACCTTTCTTTGTTGTAGAAAATAACCAAACCTTTAAAGTGGTATTCATATAAATGTGTATTTGAAGTATTTTGTAGTTGTTGGTATATTTTAATAGATTTATGGTATTTACTTTTCACTGCATAAAGAGACGGGGTAAAAAAGACAAAAATCTTAGCCCACTTTAAACCCTCAAACCATCCCGTTTATGTCTCCCCATGCCTCAAATATAATGTCATCGCTAACAACACAGAGTATCTCAATATTTTTCTCATTAGCACACTGGAAAATGTCATTTGAACCAATTACTGTACTTCCTGAAAATCCACTGAATCTTCGTATACACAATTAGAGTTAGTTCTCTATCATGTCTGTCTGCGACATCATGGTGCTCTAGTCCACGTTCAGTAGAGATTTGATTAGTTTTTATACGGGGGACTCACATTTGTGATGGGGATGTTCGGCAGCGATTTTTGAAGTAGTGACAGACTCATTTGCTTCGAGCTTCAAGTATATACCAAGATAGAATTTTGAACTGGAATTCAGTAAGAACAACATAAGAAAATAAAAAAGTCATTTCGTAAAAGGAGGTTTGAAATCGGGTTCACTTCTCCATCACATTCTTTTAGGGGATGCCTCCCCGGGATCTTCTACCACTGGGATTTAAACACATCAACGAATATCAATACGAATTTCTATCAAAAAAACATGGATACATAATATGTTGACATCAACATAACGTAATTAATCTTGACTGTTTAAAAATGTCTCAATTGAATTTTGAATCAAAATCTGCAAACCCTTGTCATCATTAAACAAATATGATGTTGATTGATCAGTAATGCAATGTAGAAAATGACCACCAGTTCTAAATTATGTTTTTCGTTTGCCTTCATAGCATTTCCTTCTATCAATTAGAACAGAATAAGAAATATAAGCATGAAATGAAAATAGCAATGTGTTAATAAGTAGTAAGTGATAAAACTCATGCCACTCATTCAGCACACCGCACTACGAACTCAGCACAATTTTAAAACTTGAGCCTACTCAACCTTCACATTACTCTACCTTTCGCAAGAATGGAATGATCTTAAAACACGTAAATAACACTCCTAAAGAAAAAAATAGTACCAACCACTTCTTCTGTAAACCAACACATAACCCGGGGTGATCAAATCCGGTGTATTATGGCCGAGAGCTGAACAGACATAAAAGGTATGTCGGGCGGTATACAAAATACCCGGGGGGCACTCAAATATGAAAGTGACGTACCTGCTCCTACCGGCCTTCGAAATGTAGGGGCAATAGGTGAGAAATACGTTGAAAAATAAGGGGTCATTCGGTGTAGAGGGTAAAAAAATTGGTAATTCTGAGCAATTTGTTGGCACGAGCGGAAAACAGGGTCATTCGGTGTAAGTTTTTGAACAAAATAAGCCTAATTTTGACATTGACGAAATCGCTGATCTTCGAAATTTTCGGAAAATTTTCAAAAAAGGGGGTCATTGGGTGACAGCTCAGTGAAAAGGGGGGGTCATTTGGTAAAAGGGGGTCTATCGACAGGAGCATGACGCGTGCCAATATATGGGACTGCCCCCCGGGGCAAAAAATAGATGCAAACTATGTTCGTATTATTTTCATTTATAGTGTTGCAATATCTACAATGTCGATATTATACAATTTTCTAGAAAAAAACATGGATACATAATATGTTGACATCAACATAGCATAATTAATCTCAACTGTTTTAAAAAATGTCTCAAATAAATTTTGAATCAAAACCTGCAAACTTTTGTCATCATTAAACAAATATGATGTTGATTGATCAGTAATGCAATGTAGAAAATGACCACCAGTTCTAAATTATGTTTTTCGTTTGCCTTCATAGCATTTCCTTCTATCAATTAGAACAGAATAAGAAATATAAGCATGAAATGAAAATAGCAATGTGTTAATAAGTAGTAAGTGATAAAACTCATGCCACTCATTCAGCACACCGCACTACGAACTCAGCACAATTTTAAAACTTGAGCCTACTCAACCTTCACATTACTCTACCTTTCGCAAGAATGGAATGATCTTAAAACACGTAAATAACACTCCTAAAGAAAACAAATAGTACCAACCACTTTTACAGTCGGTGTACCAACCCATAACCTGGGGTTACCAAATCCGGTGTATTATGGCCGAGCGCTGAATAGACATGAAAGGTATGTCGGGCGGTATACAAAATAATAGATGCAAAATATGTTCGTATTATTTTCATTTAAAGATGCTTCAATATCTACAATATCGATATTATACAAATACAACATGGTTTGAGGGGAAGTATCGCAAAATACTGTCCCCGAGGTGTTGGATGTTCAATAGATTACTACACCTCTTGAATATTTATAAGTTAATACAGTCTTTTCATTGGTCAAATGTAAAAAGTATTTTTTGACTACTTTTCCGCATGTGCGTTAATACTCAAGTACAGCCGCGCAGGGATGCGTTTACGCGTTGCGTCTGTGTGTTTTACACACACGCGGGGAAAGTAGTAAAAACTTCCGCATGGTACTACCGTATGGCTCAAGGCAAAGTACTGAATTTGTTAACTTTCAGATTTATTCCAAGTTATATTTTGACTTACTTGAGGTGTTGTAAAACAAATACAACATGGTTCATTTCGGAGAAGTATTGCAAAATACTGACCCTCGGTTTTGGATGATCGAGACTTCCGAACATCGAACACCTCGGGGACAGTATTTTGCGATACGTCCCCTCAAACCATGTTGTATTTGTATAGTATTATACCAGCAAAAACAACATCAAAGAAGCCTGGGCTTTTGATTTCGCTCGTGTAGACACAAAAGAGATTGCAAACTTTCAAGTCGCGATTATCTACACTTGTTGACTCCATTGAACACAATCAGGGATACCCTGGTCACATAAGCTTGCGGCGAGGTTACGATGTGTTTAAGGCGTCATACCAGGTAGATTTTAGCAGACACCGATCGGACACCGGCCGGTGTCCGAACGGTGTCCGTAGAGCCGTAAAGACGCCGGAGCATGCCGCAAGAATTTGATTCTGAGTTAAAACCTTGCGGCGTGTATACGATGTCTTCAATTATGGTCTATTAACCACCTGAGTCCGACCTGGCATCGTAAGAGTTAGCAAACTTTCACCGGTGTCATACCGATGTAATACCGGCGTTGCGGCGTCGGTGTTTTGCAGACGCCGGTCGGAGACCGTTGGTTATGTGACCAGGGTGTCATGGATTAACAAAAAGCAAAAACCAAGAAGTGTAAACACACAAGAATTGTTACGGATTGTAAACTCTCAAGTGGTGATTATCGACTTGGGTAAATAGATTAATGGGTTAACGAAATCTCAACCCATTAATTTTTAATGAAAAAGGAAAGGGACAGACAAAAGAGAAAAAAGAAGATACAAAAAGAGAAAACAACCTGTTTTTGAAGGGAATAAAAGGATTATATCCAATCACAGATACTCTGGTTTTTTCGGACATGATGCCTTCGAACCCTTTAACTAACATGTCTGACTACGTCAAGAAAACATTAAACACAACGGCATTTCTAGTTATTTGAAAGTCTTTTCTTAAATAAAAAAAATCAGCCAACATAAAGGTACGAAATCAACTGTCGAAATCAACTGTAACGACCACAACAGATACAAAATGTCTACGAACAACGAATTATTGGATCGTATCGCTTCATTTCAAAATAAAAATGGATACCTCAAAAGAAAATATCTTAATGTATCTCCTTCTAGAGCAATGATCAATAATCTGTTTTTTTCATTGACATGTTTTAAGAGTTTTATTATTCCTACAGTGAAGTACCTATTTTACACAAGTTTCTTACTTTCTGAAGAATTATAATTCTCTGAAACTGATTTTATCAATTTTGTATAATGTTTTAAGAAAAGCATACATCAAAACGTGTAAAGCGTAATGAATTCGGAGAAGATTATTCATGTATATATATAATTTTTTATTAAAATATATGTCAGAAAAAATGATTTCATTCAGTGTGACGTGACTAAAAAATCTTTGCAAAATACTTGATATCGTTACCATAGCAGCGGATAATTTGCTTTTTTAATTAGACGTAATGGAAGGGAGTTACATGTAAAATTGATAGTAAGCATTTAGCTTAAACTACTTGTATATACCATGCAAGGAATAATTCATTAGGAAAAGTAAAATACATCGGGTAATGAAATGTAAATAGCAGACGCGAAGAAGAGGAGGTTTTCACAATATCCCACGATGCAATGCAACATTGTACAATATACCTGCAAATCCAATTCAACTCCTATACTTCTGTACAGGTTTCTGACGTTTTGAGGTGTCAGCAATGTGGGTAAACACTGGGCTATTGTGAAAAGAAACACCTCCATGGAAAGATATGAATGAGTACTATTCAATGGAATTTTCAAATTCCTAAGAGCCCCTTGTCCAGAAAACCATTATTGCCTATTATATCTAAGTGTATCAGAATAATGCATTGTGGGATATTCTGAAAACCTCCTCTGGACGTGAAGCAACAGCAGAACGAGTAGAAGTACAACAGTTGAGAAGTCATTGATGTTAGGACAAATTAATTTTCATGCAGTACAGACAAAATCGATCGCGTTTCTGTCGTGTATTATTGTATGGTTAAAACGTGTTCATTGACTTTAAATAAAGTGAAAGGAACAGGAAACGTATCTGAATCTTCAGGAGGAATATTGGTAGAAAAAGATAGAAAACATGACGTATAATTTTTATCGCAAACTTACTTTGGATGCTTGGATTGGTTCATGTAAGTAGTTCGTTTTTACATTTTTTTTTATAGATATGTTTATGACATAAAACTATTCTTACGCTACCGATTTTCTAATGTATTGATTATTTCACGCAAGACAAGACGCAATTTGAATTTACATGATATTGTGTTCATTTTTGAACCAAAAGATTTCAATGTGAACCCATATGTTTTCGCATGCTTCATTGTCATTGCTTGATTTACAAAGCTCATGAGCAAGAAAGATAAATGAGAAAGCTTAAAAGGCGTTACTCTTGAAAATCTTTATCGACACCTGCTTAAGACTAACGACAGGTGCGACAGCTTACTTGAATACATAATCATCGTAAGGCATTTTGATATACTAGCTATACATACACATTACCGACACCGCATTATGTTTCAATTGAAAACGCCAGAATAAGAACATCCCAACTCCAATAGCTCCCTTCTATTAAGTTCTGTAAAATATAAATGCATACAAATCTCTGGAAATGCTTTCAAATCACTAAAAAGCATTTCCATGTCTTTATTCCAATCAAAGTGTCACATTTGACCTTGTAGTTGACTTTTTTAGACATTGTTAGATAAGTTTTCTAGCATATAGTTGCAGAGGGGAGCTCATGGAGTTAGGGTTTTCTTGTCATGGCTGTTTAAATATAGCAACTTTGTACTATAACAATTATCTAATAATGTCTAAAAAAGTCAAATGTGACACTATGATTAGGATATTGACATGGAAATGCTGTTTTAGTGATGTGAAGGCATTTTCAGAGATTTGTATGTATTTACATTTTATAAGAAGGGAGCTTTCGGAGTTGGGATGTTCTTATTCTGGCGTATTCAATTTGTTATCATTCCTAATAGGTTTATCATTTTTTAACCTTCATTAATGTTTCATCCCAACCTGGAAAATGAAGACAGATAGTATGACATTATTATCATTATATCATTTTAAAACAAAAACTGCGACTTTCTACTCGTTTTGGTCGAGTAGGTCTCATGTATACTCAGGAATACAGGAACACAATTTTAACAGTTGCAATATTAGTATATTGGCTGACCTAATCATGAAGAATTTCTTAAACATGAATATTAGCATTCAAGCTCGTCATTGATTAAAAAGAAGTAAATATAACCCTCACTTTCACTTTAAAGACAAACTGCAACGACACATAACCATTAAAAATAATCTTTCCATTACTTTCATTTCGACTGTTTCAATATCTACGATAATAGAAACTTATTTTAGCTTCAAAATAGCTTCGTGTGAGAAAATGGCAAGCCCATATCATAAAATCTCGAGGGAATTTGACTGCTCTAATCCTAAACGATAGAAGTGTGTCTGATTTGTTTCTCTTGAGAAGTGTTTCCGGTGTTTCTTCTATTTCTGTAATACTCCGTAAGTACCTATATTGCACACCCACAGATTATAAAACTTGCTGTAGATTAATATTCCTCCAGTTGTTTAACACTTGCGTCAGGCGTTGTCAAATCAAAAATATCTTGACTGTTCATTTATTTCACAAAGATTGACGATTAATTTTCATAAATGTGACCGTCCAGCTCAAAACAGCAGTAAATGCCAGCTCTTGTCAGTTTCGTTTTTTTAAATATAAAATGACACCTTAATGAACTTCGTACGATTTCAAGAAGTCAAGTTATGGTCCGTTAAAGGTTGTCAGGGAGTAAAACGTATAACTGAGATAAACGCGTTCAAAGATCAGTATGCCCTATATTTTCTGTTGATCGTCTTAAGAATATGCAGATTTATTTCACATTTCCTATCATTTTTTGGAAGTGAAACTTTGCTGGTATAAGATTGTAAATCTGTCAAAACATCAATTTCGGCAAATTACGACCTTGACATGTATTTTCACCTGCAGCGCAAAATGAAGTTTCTGGCATTTACTGCTCATACGGGCTGGAAGGTCACATAAATCTACTAAGATATTTTACTTGCCCAGTGCACCAACTTCGATCTGATATATTCTTCATTTTCTTAGACTCATCAATATTCTCTATGGCTAAAAGATAGACCGCAGATCCTGTGGGTGGGATTATAACTGTGATCGCATCGTATAGGCGAATATATTTTGAATGCTATTTTCAATCATATTTACTAGTAGTAAACAATTAAAATCCTTATAAGCATTAACCAACACACATGTGGCGTGTGGAAATGTACCATTGATTCTAATAAACTATAACAGCGCTTAATACATGACCATTTTTGTCATTTTGAATATGTTATAGTAAAATCATCATAAACAATAATTTAGTGTAAATCAATTTGCATGTCAACCAGTGCATGTCTTTCACAGACTTTATTTACACTGAAAATTGGTTGAAATAGGTTGAAAAAAGGTACATTAGTCTCTCAGAAATGCCATTACTATAATTTATTTAATCGACCTTCAACCACTCTCAGTTATATTCAATATTAAATGCCATAAAATAGCAGTAACGCGTTTGGATATAACGCCTATTTGAAATGTAACCAGACTGTAGTGGTTTTGTCAATAATGGAAACATCTTCAAAAAGGTATCTTTTTGAGGGACAAAATAAATTTCAACACTTTTGCTTGATACTGAAGTCACTGGTCACAAATGAGTGACGGCTTCACAAGTTTAAGTAATGATGCGATTGGTATGAATCAAGATGCAAAACACAATTTAGAAAATTATTAAATGTAAAACTCCATTTTATGGTAGAAATGTATGTCTCGGAATTTTTATGAAGTTAGAAATGTTATACATGAATAAATCTTTCCGGTACACTAGTTCTATGTTGCGCCATCTCGAGTTGACTATTTTAAACACTTAAGATTAAGCTAAATGATGAGTCTAATTTACATAAGATTACTC